>PVJH01008406.1:0-85571 GCA_004026705.1 Nesogale talazaci
GAGTAAAAATGACACTCAGGGAGACCAGGAGTAAGCCTGGTGATTACCCCAGTAGTCAGACGAGTTGGCCAGAATATGGAGAAACTCTTCTCCATGTTTGCTGGTGAGTGAGGAGGGCACATGATCCCATGGATCTGAATTCAAAAAGTTATCTGGACAAGATTGAGGGTAAAGGCAGGAACTGACTGGAATTGGAAATAGGACCCTATTCTCTCTCCTTGATTTTTAATGTCCTTTGTTCTCTGACTAAAGACATGTGAGACAACCCTAACCTTTCCTGACGTAGAGGTGAGCATTGTGTCAGCAGATGGAATGCTGGGTGAATGGGGGAAAGAGTACAAACTTGCTGAGGACCTGACCATCATGGACTACTTGTGTGTAATGGATTTGGATATAAATTAAATGAAATACTATTTTCCATAATAGATGATTCCTTAAAATCTAAAATGGATTGCTGGAAACAATTTTGACATAGAAAATTTGTGATGACCTTAGGCTAAGCCCTGATATCCAGCATCGGTCACAATATACTAAGAAGTGGTTGACGTCAACTTGAAATCGGTGTCGCCGCGGGTGGGGAGAAACAGATGATCCTGTTGTGGGGATATAAGTGAGCAGAGAGGAATTCTGAAGTATTTCAATATAGGAGGAGGGAAGAAATCAAACTAGAACAGCTGATGTCAGTGTAGAAAAGAAGTCCTTGTCACTAATTCCTCACAGAGAGAATGTGAATCATGCATTTATTCACTCACCGCTCCTTCCTTCCATCTTTGAGAGCAGTTTATAACCCACTGGATCACGTGCGCATGGGGAGAGAGAAAGCAGAGTCCTCTCCTTTGTATTCCAGTGGGAGAGACACAGAACAGTCCAGTCAACAAACGCATTAATGACTCCCCTCCAGTGAGGGGAGCACATGGATAGTATGGAGGCCTGTACATAGCTGCCCCTAACTGAGTGTTGATATAAGGAATTGAGTTCTAAGAGAAACCATCATTATCTATTAACCTGTTTCATACTTTCCCTCCTCTCACATGTAGATCTCTTCCTTCCAACTGGGGATGTCTGAGATGAAAAGATCTGAACCAGTGGATATTTTTGGGGTTCAACGCGTCCCTCTCCCTAATAAGGCCACCACAGCTGCAAGAAAGGTCAAGGCGACAGACAGATCTGATAGTTATGGTTCCTGTGAGCCTGATTCAGTAGTTTCTTCTCTCTGTGTCTCAGTCTCCTGTCAGTAGAATCAATGAAAGGATAGATAATGTCTAGTTTGCAAGACTGGCTTAATGGATCTCAGCATATTACCAATTGTCCAACCTGTAACTGGATGTGGATGAGCTGGCTTCCTAACTCAGTCAACAGTTTGTCTAGCTGCCTGTCCCTACCAGAAGGCTCCCTCTGATGGAAAAAGATGTCTGTAACATCTTCTACCCTTTCCTCCTCCTGGGAACCCTGACTTTCATCCTAGAGCACTGACCTGTCTCAGGAGTCATCTAATTCCTGAGGGAAGCCAACTAATGAATGACCTGGGTGTCTCGTCTGTCTCAGTTCTCCAGGAAGGACACACTCCCCCAGTCACTGAGGAGATGAACTCTGTGACTGAACCCACAGAGTTTCAAGACTCTGCAACCAGTAACTGGTGGCTCCAGTCAGCCTCCCTGTGAGGTGAATATAGGCCCTGATCACAGGCTGCCCAGGACCAGGCAGAGCCAGGCCTAGGAAAGGGTCTGGGGAAGGATGGTCTTAGGACTGAGGTTCTGTGGGAAGATCCAGGAGTCACCAAGGTGCTGGTCTGTCAAATTCTCCAAAATGACTTTCAGGTGAAGTCCCTCCAATTTGGGGATCCACCAGAGGCTCCTGCCTACAAGGAAAGTCTGCAGGGTGTGGATTAAGGAGAAGAGTTCTGATGGAAAAGCTCAAATCCAGGAATGGACTAGAGCAGTAAGTGCAGCACAGTGAAGGATCCCGATCTGTCAATCACTGTCTTAAAGTAGAACTAACCCCTCCCCAGGCGCACACTCAGAGAGGAATGACTCACCGAATACCTGGATCTGTCCAGTGAATTTTTCAGTCATTCCATCTGTCTTTGCTGTTAATTGTGTGTAGGTTCCCGTGTCTGCCAGGATGACATTCTGTAACAGCAGGGACCCATTGGGGTATATTTTCTCTCGACCAGTGTGGGCTGGACCCTTAGTAGCTTCTCCGCTTGCTACTACATATGCTACAATGCGATCTTTTTTCTCTACGTTGTTCCCTTTATACCAGTAGTAGAGTAAAGCTTCTGTTTGTGAAGGATTGAGGAGAAGAACATCCTGCCCTTCGGTAGCATATCTGGGCACGGATTCAATGGAGAGCTGTGCTGTGGTGGGCGGGCTCCATGAGAGGAACAGTGAGACTAGGAGGGAAGAGAGAGAACGTGACATCAACACGTGGACTGGGGTGTTGGGAGGGAAAGCTGGGCCCTTGAGTCTGAGCAGGTCTCTCTCAGCCCTGGGACAAGGAGGGAGGGAGCTTCTGAAGGTCAGCACTGCTGAGTGCCTGAGAGCCTGTAAGGTTCCTGTTCTCATTCTCTCCCCCAGGGGGCTGCAGGAATTCCCTCATTCATGGTCCTCAGGTGCCTGCTCACACTCAGCAGCATCCTGGGAGGTCACTTTCCCTGACATCTCATCTAGAGACCTCTGTCCCCACGACTGTCCTGTCCCTGCTCTGTGTCCTCCATCACATGCAAATCTGTGTGCTTGTCTATCTCCCTCTCCCCTCATGTGAGCCTCAAGAGAACAGGGCTATCCCCTATCTTGTGCTGCACCCCTGGGCCTACTAGACAGATCTCAGATTCCTCTTTCTGCAATCAGAGGTTCCCATTCCTGAGACTGGCTGGAAAGCACAAAGTTTAGTCCCCAGGCACAAATAAATATATTTGATTGATTTTTAAGAATTCACTGTGAGCCGTGTGAACAGAGCAGGTATGCTACAGAAGCAAGAAGGGCTTTCTTCTGCTGAAAAGATTCACAGCCGTGGAGCTCACAGGACAGTTCTGCTCTGTCCTGTAGGATGGCTACCAGTCAGAATGGACTTGGTGGCAGTGAGTGTTTGCTTCTTCCATTCCCAGACAATTCCAGCTAAAGGACATTCCCGGAGCTTTCTGTCACCTCCCAGATTCCTTACCTGCCCAGGAAACCTCAGCCAGTGTCTTTCCTCCCCTGCAACACCCCTCCACAGGGAATTGTCCCCGCTTACCTGTGAGCAGTGTCTCCTGCCAGAAGATGTGCCCTTTGCTGGCAGTGACTGAGGGAGGCTCCATGGGTCCCTGCTACTGCTCTCTGCTCCCTCTGTGGGAAGAACTCTGGTCCCGAACTGCTCACCAAGCCGGTGCCCAGAGGTGTCAGCTCTGCTGTCTGAGCACCAGGCCTTGTTCTGGGCACATCACGTGGGCTGTGGGCAGGGCTTCCTTAGGACTTCTCTCCTCTTCCTTCCTCTTCCACCACCACCCTTCAGGTCACGTATTGCCCTTTCTCTTCCATCTATAAGCAACTTCTTGTGAACTGCTGCTGATTTTGCCTCTTGAGCTTTGACGCTCTCCTCATCCCACCCAGGTTGCTGTGGGGAGCTCAGTGCTGGAGTTTCATTCAGCCTCCAGGGATGTGTCATTTTCCAGAGTCCTGGGTCAGAGGTCTCTAGTTCCCTTTCAGCCTATTTGTTTTCGCCCTGCAGAGCAGGCCATCCGGACATGATATCAAGACATCTTGTCACTGAGACCTTCACTTGCTTGGGCAGCAGAATCACATTCAGCTGATGCCCTCGAAAAGTTGCCCTAGACGTTCACTGTGACAGCTGCACAGTTAATGCTGAGGGTGCCCTACAGGGTGAGAACCAGTGAACTTCTCCGTGAGGGTGGCTTCTCATCCTCTCCTGTGTGCTTGGAAGTCTGAGAGCCAAGCAACCAGGCCACGGCTATGAAATCAATTAGTCCTCAACTGATCCCATAGAGGGTGTTGGAGATTGTAACTATTTATAGGGATAGTTAACCTCATCTTTCTCCTACTAGTGGACATGGATCTCTCAACTTGCACCTGGTAGTCCAATGCCTGAGCACCACCACAATTACTGCCATCAGCTCCACTCCCATCACCTCTCCCACCAACATCTCCACCACAATCACCTCACTACCACCACCAGCACATCACTAGGACCCCTGCCTCAAGGTTACCACTAGGACCCAGGGCAAGAAGGCTGCAGATGGCTAAAGAGGTGATGCTGAAAGATGACGGGTGAGAGGAATCTACCTTCTTCTGTCTGGTGCCCCCAGCCTGGTCTCATCTTACAGAGAAAGAGTCATAGAATCTGAGTGTCAAAGAGGGAAGCTACAGTTGGGGCAGGGTGTATGTGTTGTGTTGTGTGTGTTGTGTTGTGTGTGTGTGTGTGTGTGATGGCAGGGTCCTGAGGAAATAAGACTGGAGATGGGAGGTTGGGGCTTGCAGGTCTCATGTCTTCCGGGTACTGTTTCAGGGAGACCCACAGTCAATATCTGGGGTTACCCTAGGCATGATGAACCTGATCCTGTCGCTGGATACGAGAAGCATCTACATCCAGACCATGGGTCAACCTCAGGTCCTGTTCTCTGTGGGTCTACAGGCTTTTCTGCCTTTACTCAAGGGGACCCCAAGGAGAGAATGTGAGTTGTCCAGAGGTCCCTGGCTCCAGGATCTTGAAGACTGTTCTCCTAGGTGACTGTACTGCCCAGGAGGAAATTTCTGCCCCCAAGTTTTAAGGAAGGAGCCTGGTGAGGTGTTTGAGATTGTAGGCGAGGGAACTCACCCTGGAGTCTGTTCCCCCACTGTCCTGTGTTCCCCCCACAATGACTGCACTAGGGCATGGTGGTAAGGCAGTATTGGAATACCCCAAAGTCAAGGAAAGGACTGAATTGTTCATGCTTACTCCCCTGGATGGACAGATTGCAACTTCTTAGCAGCTTAAAGAGACAGATGAACACCACAAGTGTGTGATTGCATGCCTATGAGGTGATTTGCTCCCGCCTCAAGGTCATCTCTCCGCCTTTCATTCAATCAAGTCCTCTCAGTAGGGCCCAGACCCTGGAGCAATCCCCACTTGAACTGGGATTCTGTCAATTTCCTGTTAGGGGAGAGGTGGTCCTGGTGAGTTCGCAGTTCTCTGAGCTGAATACAGAGGCCCATCCCATGTAATTCTGCTCTCATCCTTCAGGGAATGGAGGGGGGTTCTCCCTCGCCCCAATCTGGAGGCTGATGAGATAGTTCAAGGAAGCTGAATCAGATGTTTCCACAGAACAGGTTCTCTGGGACTGAAGAGCTGCATCGTGGTTTACTGGGGTCTGGAGGGGCCTCAGCAGCCCCCCACCCCTGTGGTAGCCCTCTCAGGGATGTTGGGTTGAGAGCTTAGTGTCACATCAGGGCTCTGTGAAAAGAGGAAGGAAGAGGCCCCCTAGGAACTGTATAGTCTCTCCAAAATTAGAGATTGAAGGGAGAAAATGTGAGTGATTAACCTGGGATAATACGGTTCTAACCTTTCATGATTAGAAGACCTACATGGTTCCTGTAGACTCCATGTGCAATAAAGGCTCAATGTCACTCAGGGTGACCTTAGGCACTCCCCGACCTCCTCTCCTGCAGGTGCAAGTGCCCTGTCTTTACCCAGAATGGTCTCCTCCTCCCAGATATCCAGATATGGTGTACTTTCTCCTATCTCTGGAAATGAGTATTTTTTTTGAACATCTGCTATGTGTCAGGCCTGGAGGAGACCCTAGAATTCTACAGTGTGCACCAGGGAATAAAGTAACTAATAGAGAGAGAGAGGTGTGGAAGAGCAAGTATCCCTTGTGTCTGAGCTGATCTGGGATGACAGAGTTCTTCTGTGAAGTGAGTTTGGGTCTGAGCCAATAGGAGTGCATGCGGTTCACTGAAGGATACAGTATGTGGTGGAGCTGCCTGGGGCAGGAGCAAGGGCCTTCAGTTGGGCAAGGCATGGATGCATGAAGGAGCTGACAAAGTCCAGGGTGCTGTTGGGCGTGGGGAGAACTAAAACTTGAGGAGGCCTGAGGGGAAGCGCCTGAGATGCAGACTCTGCAGGACTAGGCAGGGTGGGGGAGAGCAGCAGTCCTCTTTCAGAGAGGCATGGCCAGGAAGCCCCAGGCTCAGAGTAGCTGTCCGACCCTCTGGTGCACAGTTGGAAAAGTGTAGAAGGAAAAGTTCCTTTGCCCAGTTGTTTGGAGTTTTATTGGCATAACGTAAAGTTGATTCCGAAATATGAAATTAAGCATTTAAAATAACCCAAGAGGTTCTTATCCCATGTAATGCTTTTCTCTTTTCCCCATGTCCACCGCATGGTGCTTTCTCCAAGGAGTCAGGGAGGCTTTCTGTCCATCACGGCACTCTAGCCCCTCTTTCTGAGAGGAAGGCACACAGAACTCCCATCTGCCGCCGCTCCCTCTATGTGGAAGCAGCACTGAGGCACATCCCTCTGTGTGTGGCCAGGGAGTTCCCAAGGGCTCTTTTCCCTGGAGGCTCAGTGATAATGATGCGGCTAGTGGTGGGCTCTGAGGTCCTTGGGAGCCTTGTAAGCTTTATAGAGATTCACCCAAGGTCTTTCTGCCACTGTGAATGAGCAGACTGACCAGCATGTGCAGATCAGAGGGGCAGGCTCTGGTCCAGGTCCACTTCCAGGACATCTCCAGTTTGGAGGGTTGGTGTGCCTCCTTCAGAAGAGTTTTTGTCATTGCCTTACACCTGGGACAGTACTGACTGGCACTGCTTCCTTGGGAACCCTCTCCCAGACTGAGGGGTGTGTGGCAGGCAGGTGTCACTGTTAGTTCATGTGCTTGTGCTCCAGTGTTTGCTCACTACTTCAGGACTGCACTGTTGTGGTAGTTCCATAATCTGGTGTCAATTTGAGAGGATTATGAGTGAAGGGGTGGAAACTGGCCTGTCAAACAAGGTATAATCAATGAGGTCTCTGTATGGACAGGACTCCTGAGAGTTCTGGGTACTCTTGGATTTCCTCCTTTGAGGTGGGAGACAGACTCACTCTTCCACTCTCTGCTCACTCCCTGAGACAAAGCTATACTGAAGAGACACATGACATTTTACCCCGGAGCTACAGAAGCCATGTGCACCTACCCTGATATATCCAGACCTCTGTAGTCAGAGAAGCCACATAGAAACCCCTGCCAGTGTTGAGATGCTTATAAAGCCACTGTATCCAGAAGACTTCCAACTCACTGGCCTGTGGTCTTTCTGCATTCAACATCATTGCATGTGTTTCATGAGTCACAAAAGGACTTTATAGATTGCTATCAGGCACATGGGTTAATATCAGACTTAGGGATTTGGTCTGGATTAGGCTGCGATATTTTCTCAATATTCAGTTTCTCTTGAATGTAAACCTTTCTCTTATTCACATATGAGTCTCTATGAGTTTGCTTCTCTAGTCTGCCCGAACTAACACAACTGTGACGCCTTATTCACCCCATGGGATTGCTAAGAGGCTTTCTCCACTTCTCATACTTTCCAGTGAGCATCCTCGTGCACATGTCTGTCCCACCTGTGAGTGTTGATCTCACCTGGGGAGCACATGTGTCTGAAACAACCGTGTGCTCATCACTGGCCTCAGACCAGACAGTGCAGCCACAGTCCTGCGCTCCAAGGACTCACAGTTCTGAGAAATGAGATTCTGGTCAGAGGATGTACATATTGTTCAGAGGTAAATGTACAAATAGATTTGTATGAAGGTGGCACGTGCCAATTTCCATCCCAGGCTCACCATGGGGGAGACCTAGAAGTAGACCACACACTATGGTGGTCAGTCCCAATTTCAGCAGATGGCAGCTGTGTCCATGAGGGATGGCAAAGGCTTCCAGTGGAGCCCATGGATTGGGGAGAGGGTAAGGTGGAGAGTGTTCAGATGTGGGTTGTGAGGAGGGGCCTTTTCCCATCACAGACAGGAGGAGACCCTTCATGAGCACCAAGGTGACCTGCCCCATTGCACACCTGAGTGTGTGAGTTTGGGGACCTCTTGGGTGCTGAACAGGCTGGGCATGAGCCTAGGATCAGGGTAGGACCAAGGTTATGGGGATCAGATTTCCCTCTGTGGGTGGAGTGAGGAAGTTGTGGTGATTGTGGAGGACCCTAGTCAGTTCCTCTTCTTTTGTGATCACAGGCAGAGTGATGACAGCAGTGTCCTGGCCTGGGAAATGAATCCTATGGCAGTCTCTTGGGAGGATTGTCTACTCTGCTGTGTGGGGTGGGACAAAGACCCCTGAAACCAGTATGAGACTCCACCTGAAAGTGTGGGCACAGGGTCCCAGGGCTTAGTTGGGCCCAGCAGCCCCAAAGACTTGGCCAGGGCTCAGTGAGTAGAACTCTGTGCTTAGGAAACTCCAGGCTGGGTGAGGGGTTGTGGTTCCAAAGGCAGATCCTGAACCCAGAGGTTAGTCAAGGAAAAATCCCCCCGTTTTGCACTTAGAGAGGCATGAGTCTCAGGTCAGGGAGACTCACTGAAGCTGGATTCTCCACCTCCCTGTCGGTGTAACAATCAGCCCTGCCAGATGTTGCAAAGGATGTAGCCAGGGATGACTATTGCATCTTTGTTTGCTTTTATTCTTAGTAGCTGAGATCAGAGGCGGTCTCCATGGTGCCAGAATCTGCAGGGCAATATGACAGTTGAGGCTGCTCCTGTGAAACTCCTGCGGGGTTTCATCCCGCTCTTGTGAATCTCACATTTTCCTGTTAAGACTCCTGACATCACATAATAGTTTTATGTCTTCCAGGAAATCAGAGTATTGTAGAGATGAAATTTCTGGTGAGAACTCAGGAAATAATGAACCTGGGTCTTCAGGGGAGTCTCCCGAAAGAAAGATAGCTGTGGTCACAAAACGAGGTGACAGCTCCTCTTTGTTCGGTATCTTCCCATGCTCCAAAGAGGTCTTGTGTGACAGATGACCTAATGCAATGTGTTTTTGACATGGGCTGATGTTGCTTTAGAGAATTTGAAAACCAGGGTGTTACTTGTAAGCACATGAAAATTAGACCCTGAGTAAGAGAGTATGCTGCATCTGTAGGGAAGGAGAAGACTATGGAAAGTTCCATGGACTGCTCCTAGTACCCCCAGCCCTGTCTTGGAAGATGCAGAAGCCAGAGGGCTCCTTAGTGACCAGGATCCCAAGACAGTGTCTCAAATGCCTTGGACATGTTTTCAGGAGAATCCAGTGCCTGGAGAAGGACGCAGTTCTTGGTAAAATCATGGGTGGAAGGGGCAGTGAAAAGGAGCTAGGACCTCGAAGAGCTGCATTGACCCAGTGGCTGGCACAGTAGGCGCAGGCACAAGACCAATGTGAGCATGGCGCGGGATCCGACAACGGCTCCTGTGAGCACACAGGGTTGCTATACCTCAGAATTAACTCGGACATACACCAAAAAATTACAACAGCTGATGACACACAGCACTTGGGCAGTGTCAGCATAACCGTGTGACTGTGAGCTTTCTTCCTCAGTAAAAAGGATCATCTTTTTTCCCCAGAATTGACTGAAAGTGTGATCTGGAGGTGGTGGCAACAGCTGTCAGGATATTGCTGGGGTCCTGAGTCCTGGCTTATTCTCACCCATGGTTACTCACCATTCTGACCCAGTGACGGCACATCATCTCCCTGACACACAGATGCCCTGAGAGCTAGATGTGTGCACGCAGGCGAGCAGCAGCAGTGCCACCAGGGACTGAATACCCTGAATTAAGGTGACAGGGCTGAAGGAGACAAGAGGACTCCATACACAAGGACTGAGAGGGTCCATGTCCATGAAGCCCCCACCACCTTTGGTGGCTTTTTCAGTGTCATATTTCTAAGGATTTCAGATGGCTCCATTTCCATTGCTACTCATGTTCCTACAGGACAAATGCCAGGATATTATAGATGATAATAGAATGAGCCACAAGGTTCAAGTGAATTATGAAGGGAGCATTTTCATGGGCAGAGAGAGAGAAAATGAGAGGGGAATATACTTAATCTTCAGATCTTTTTCAGAATGTCTATGGTGGTAACCAGATTAATGCCAAGAATCCATTTTATAAGGATCCCTACCCTACTGCATGCAGTGGGTTGGGATGTCTTTTTCTGATACTGCTTGATCCAGGGCTGAAATGGTCATCTCTTCTCAGTCACTATGGAGTAGTTCTTGGAGACATTTTTCATCATGGGTGGATCTTAAAGTAAATGTTTGTGTCCAATTTCAGTAAATCCTGTAAACAAACAGAAAGATTTAGAGACTTCTGAATAACCAGTGATCCTTTCAGAACATGGGCTAGTCCCCCCCTGCCCCCCGAGTCCCACACAGGTCTTCTCTGTGAAGGACCTGGCTTTACTCAAGAAAGATTCTCCCCCTGCGACTTTTGTCTGGTCACCACAGTAGCAGTCATATGGGCTATTGTTTGCTGAATTGACGGTGGAGATAGATATGGGGTGGGTCAGGTTGTGCTTTCCTTTAGGGCTGTAGGTCTAGAACTTTCCTGGCCCATACTTACCTCATAGATGGGAAGAGCTGCCAGATTGGCATATAGGAGGTGCTGTGCAGGAAAGTAGGAGGATATTAGAGGCAGGGGTGGTAGCATTTGTTGAGACACAGGTCATAGTGATCACATGCCAGCACCCTAGTCTGGATGGTTCTTGTCTATGACAGTCCAGAACTCATATCCCTGGGTCTTCAGGTCACTTCTCATCAGGAGTGACCAATTCTGAGTGATGACCATCAGTCCCTGCCTGTAACAAAACCTCATCTCTTCCTGCTGCATCCCACCACTTCCCCTTGCTCTACCAGGATTCCTGATTTTTACTCCCAGGAGCCACTCTTGGCCTGCAGGACCTCACTTGTAGATAGCAGAGTGGATGCTGGGGCACTGGGAGATGGGGACAGGGACAGGGTATCCAAGAGTACATATTCCTTAATGGAGGCCCAGCTAATGGCCAGGGTAGGTACAACTCTGTATGGACTTTGCTGGAAGGAGTGGTGAGTCTGTGCAATACATGGACTTTGCCATAAGCCTACACAGTTGGAATACTCTGTGGTAGTGGGGTGAGGAGGATAAGCTCACCATGGAAGCAGAGTAGTCAGATTGACCATGACCTGGTGAGAAGAAACAAGAGTTAACAATGGACACAGGGTATAAAGGAATTTGGAACCCCTAGATGAGTAGACACTGATGGGTTCTTTACCTCCAGAGATTTGGGGGAGTGGGATTAGCTCTTAGGGACAGTGACTTGGGATATTTTAAGGTTAAGAGGGAGTAAGTGAGGTTGAGGAATATACCAGACCCCAGGCCAGTATATGACATGGCCACTTTGAAGATCTCTGACTTGAAGCTTCTGTGCTTCCTTTCCTGAAGCCACAGGGAGGTCAAAAGCACCAGGGGTGGTGGACAGGAACGGACACTGAGGGAGGCCTCGGGCTCCCAGGTCTGCAGGCTGAACAGATACTCACCAGAGGTCAATCTCAGGGGCTGCTGATGTCCAGGATCACTCTGGCTGCTGCCCATAAGAAAGTCAGGTTACTTATGAGAATACAGGGACAGATCACAGGGTTTGAGGTCAGAACAGGGGACAAAAAAGGGAACCAATTTCTTGTGAGGGGCAAGTACCCATATCCTCTCTCCATTGTTGCCTTGCTGGAGGCCAGTCACAAATAAGGAGTTGAATAAGTATGGTGACCAGACATCCCTCTTTTCAACAATTTAACAATGCCCCATGGCATTTTAAAGTTAAATATATTACAATGCTATTTTTGCATTCTATGAATATTTTTGTTGCTCCATATAGACCAAATTTTTAATCAAGGAACCCCCCCCCCACCGGATCAATGGTGCCCCACTTAAAAACTGGTCACTTTAAAATAAAAACATTCTCCTGCTGCCATTAAGTGAAAACTGACCCCAAACCACTCCCTCAGGGTTTCTGAGACTCTTACTATTTAAAGGAGTTGGAAGCCCAGTCTTTTGCCCTTGAAATTGTTTGTTTCAACTGATCGTCACGTAGCTCACACCCCAACATGTGAATAGTGTACCATCAAGGCTCCCTATGAAGACCTTAAGAAGCCACATTTACCATGGGCTCAGAAGAAAGGAATCCACAAGCAGAGATCACTCCAAGAAAGAACTGACCCAAGGGACAAGGAACACAAGAAAGGAATTTCCGTTGACCATTTCAGTGAATTTGGATAAATAATAGCAGGTGCTGTTTGCTGAGTAGAGAGTCCTGGGTGCCCAGTGGTTATGCACTGGGCACCTAATTGTAGTGTCAGCAATTGAAAACCACCAGACTCTGCTCAGGAGAAAGATGAGGTGGGGCAGGAGGGAGGTGAGAGAAATACGAAGAGCAATTTGGGAGGCGAAGTTATAAGCATAGGTGTTTCAGAAACCCACAGGGGCAGTTCTACCCAGTTTTATAGGGTGGCTGTGGGTCAGGATCACTGTGGACTTGTGGTCTGAAGGAACTAGCATGACATGGAGGAGCGGGGACATAGGATACCACCTAACACCCCTCAATCTAGATCGATTCAAAAAATCAGAAAGCAGCCAGTGTGGGAAGAGCTGTGGTGAGAGAGGCACTCTCATCCACTGCTGGTGGACCTGTAGGTCGGTAGGTACAGCCACTATGGAAATAAATTTGGCAATTTCTAAGATAAATGGACATTGAGCTACCATATGACCCAGAAATCCCCCTATTGGGCATATACCGAGAAGAAGCAAGAAACAAATCACTGCCACACATCTGTGTTCCCATGTTCATTGAGGCAAAGTCACAATTGCAAGGAGTTGGAAACAGCCCAAATTTCCAGCAACACATGAATTGATGAAAAGATGGTGGTGCATACATACAAGGGAGTATTTTGTCTTGCTAAAAAGCTGTGATAAATGTATGATGCATATCTTAGCATGGGAAGAACTGAAGGAAGTTTTGCTAATTGAAGTCATCCAAGTGCAAAATGGAGAAATACAATATGAGTCTGCTGAGGTAAGCTTTTTTAAAAAATGCAAAAGGGGCATAGGGAAAAAGCTGCTGTATACAAATATTCCTAGGGTAAGATGCAGGTAATATGGCTGGGGCCAGAAAATCTAGGGATTCACATGGTAGTCAACTGGGAAAAAATGGTGAGTGGGGGTAGGATATAATGAAGTATAATGTGGGAACAGGGCACTAACCCACAAAAGGGGAGGATATTCTTTTTATCTTCACAAGGTAAGAAGGACCAGGCCTAAATTTGGCGTCCCAGAATGTGAGTGCAACATGAGTCCATAAAATCGGTAGTCAGTGAGAGGATCTGATAACCCAGAGCCCACCCCAACTACGTGGAGAGCTGCCCCTCGTCAGAAGAATTTACACTAGAGTACACCACTGAAGATGCACCTCATGGAGCATGACATGTCCAATCGTCGCAAATGGGAGAAAACGAAGGGAGAGAAATAGAAAACGCAGAGTAGCCTCTCCCAAAAACCTTGAAGACAATATTCTTGCTCAGAACAGCCAACGAACAGAGAGAACCCCATGGCCGGCCCCACTTTGAGACGTGATGTCCCTCACGGACCCATGACCTTTCCGGGGAAAACATGGGAGACACAATGTCAAGATGGCATCCAACCTAACAGTACCACACCAAGCAGCACACTAAGGAAATGCAGCTGAGCAGTGACGACGGAGGGGGGTGGGTAATGAAAGATTATGGAGGTCCCAAGGGAGTGTCAAGAATAGACTTTGGCACAGGGTGTAGCACCCTATCAGATTCTATCAGAGGACACTGCTAAAGGGCAGCAAACAGACCTTGAACTATTTACAGGGTTTAATTATATATATATATATATATATATATATATATATATATATATATTTGTCCTTAGTTTTTTTGCTGTTGTAATTTTGTGTTATTTTGTCACTTCATTTTTCTATGTCTTGTTTTTTGTGCACATTAATATCTCTGTAATACTATCTAGATGAGATAGGCAGGGGTACATGGTAGAGGGGGAAAGAAAGTGATGTTGACCAATGCAGGGACAAGGAAACAACAAGTCATTCAAAATCAAGGGCAAGGGGCTGAGCCCTGGTGGTGTAGTGGATGTGCGGGGTACTGCGGCCCACTGGGACAGAGGTTCAATTCCAGCAGTGGGGCTGGGCCTCCTACTCCCACTACCGGAGAGCAGTGATGCTCCCCACCCAAAAAAAAAATCAAGGGCAAGGAGAGTATGAGAAACATGGTAGATATTGATTAAGGACAATGTTATTGAGAGAAATTGCTAACACCTAAATGAAGGCTGAGCATGATAGTGGGACAAGGGGAAAGTAAAAGGAAATAGAGGAAAGAACTAAGAGGCAAAGGGTATTTATAGGGGTCTAAATACAGGCATGTATATATGTAAATATATTTTTATACGATGATGGGGAAATAGATCTACTTGCATATATTTATGGGTCTAGTATTAAGGCAACAGATGGACATTGGGTCTCTACCCAAGTACTTCCCAAATGCATGAACACTTTGTTCTATTAAAATATCATTCCTTGATGCTATCCTTTCCAACATGATCACTGAGGACAAATGTGTGCATAAGCAAATGTGGTGAGAAAAGCTGATGGTGCCCAGCTATCAAAAGATATAGTGCCTGCCTGTGGTTTTAAAAGCTTAAATGTAAACAAGTGGCCAACTAGCTAAGATGCGACACAGTCCACATGGAAGAAGAACACCTGCCTGTGTGACTTACAGGTGTCAAATGGATCAGGTTTCAGGCATCAAATCACTGAAAAATATATCACTATAAGTGAGGGGGAGTACATATTAGAGAACAGAAGCTCATCTGTGGGTGATGGGACATCCACTTACAGAAGGGTTTGGGGAGGAGATGAGCCAGTCAGAGTGCATTATAGCAATGATGACACATATAACTTTCCTCTAGTTCTTTGATGCTCACTGTCATGATCCCAATTCTATCTTACAAATATAGCTAGACCAGAGAACGTACACTGGTACAGATAGGAACTGAAATTATAGGGAATCCAGGAGAGATGATCTCTTAAGGACCAGTAGTGAGAGAGGTATATCAGGAGAGTGGAGGGAAGATGAGGTAGAAAAGGGGAGCTGATTCTCAGGATCAACATATAACCTACTCCCTGTGGTGCAGACAACAGGAAAGTGGGTAAAGGAAGACATCAGATAGTGTAAGATATGATAAACTGATGAAAATGTATAAATTATCAAGATTATATGAGGGAGGGGAGAAGCAGAGAGGTATGGGGGACAAATGAGCTGATATAAGAGCTTAAGTAGAAAGTATGTATTTTGAGAATGATGAAACCAACAAATGTACAAATATGCTGGACATACAACAGATGTGCATATAGATTCTAATAAGAGTTGCATGAGCCCCCAATAAAATTATTAGAAGGAAAGAACTTTATATACAAGAGCAGTTGAATATTGATAAATCTTCCTAGTCCAGTCCAATATTGGTTCACATGTTTGATACCAATCTATAAATTTTTCTTCTGACTCAGGAACCACACTCAATGATGCAGAATGCTGGCAAATCACAGGTCAGTGGGTGCACAGTCTTGTGGATCCAGTGGTGGTAGAAGCATCTCAATGCTGGCAGGAGTCTTCACATGGGACCTCCAGGGCATGGGGTCTATCATTGTAGCACCATGTAGTGTAGTGAATAGAGCATCCCTCAATGAGTGAGCAGAGAGAGGGAAGTGTTTCCCACCTCAAAGAGAAAAATGCAGGAGTTCCCAGATTTATTAGGAGAAGACCATACCCACACAGAGAACTCATTGGTTATATCTTGATTGACAGGCTAGATTCCACCCCTTCACTCTTAATCCTCAGTTGAAAAATGATTCTATAACCACCACATTAGGTAATGGTGACACCTCATGAGAAGAGACATTCTCCTCAGCAACACCCATTTCTATTGAGTAACAATCATGAAGGGGCCTCTCCCCACAGGACTAAACCCCAAATTACTTTCTGTCCTTTAGGGAAAAGCCATCCAGGAGCACTTAGGCCTCAGTGATTGTGAGTGGAATAGGAAGTTCCTTGAAAATGATTCCTGTTCTTCAGTTGCAGTGTCTTGTCTAGTGCTTTTAGTTTTCGGACTCTCCAAGTCCTCTCCCCACCTCTGGGCAGGACAGTGTAGACAGGTTGCATCCTGACAACGCTGAGACATCTGGGTCTTTTCCTCATGTGACTGTCCTGTGCTCTATTCCATTGGCCATTTCCAAGAGCAGGCCCCATTTCACAATGAAAAGGAATGAAGAAGTGGTGGTTCCAGAAAGCTGAGATTGTGCTGGGCTGTGATCAGAGCCTTCCCTTATTGCATCCAGGCACTGACTAATGGTGGGAAGGAGCCTTGTACCTCTACTGTGGTAAAGTTGTGTCTGAGAGCACACTGTTGGGATAAGTGGTGGATAGGACTTTGTGGCAACAGCAATGAGACTGTTAACACTTTGGGAGAGAGTTTCGGAATGAAATGTTTCAACCAAACAATGCAGCACTGGAGGTATTAACGATTCCATGCCAAGAAATTAGGAAAGCACCTACTGAACCAGCTGACAGGAAAACAAGCACCAAGATCAGAGTTATTGGTCCATTCACGCATGTCAATCCTGTAGGACACAGTAAAACTGCCCTGCGTGATTCTGAGACTGAAACTCTTTATTGCAACAGAAAGCCTCATCTGTTTCCTGGAGAGCAGCTGGTGTTTTCAAACTTCAGCTTGTAGATGACAGCCCAAATTCCAACCATTCTGCCACCAAATGTTTCATGTGTGCTTATTCTAAAGAAAAGTGACTCAACAAAATTTGCAAAGTGGGAACAATGCCATTAATATCACATGCAAGGATAATTTTACTGAAGAAAGTTAAGTCAGATGCAGATGTATATGGACAAATTGCTGCCAGAACCTCAAGCTGGGGTTAGAAGACACTTAAGGAGGTATATCAATATGTATATCAGATGGATCTTGACTGAAAGTAGAGAGAACTAGAAAAATATCTATCTTTATACTTATGTATAAGCTGACTTGAATATCACCTGAGGCACCTGATTTTGCCACAAAAACTGCATTAAAGTTGTGTTGGAAAACTTAGCTTACACTCGAGTGTACACAGTACTTGTCTCTAGTTGGCTGTGGAGCAGCATGGACTGTCTAAATCCTAAGAAATTATAGATAATGTTTTATTTTTTTCTCTTTTGAAAATCATTTGATTGGGGCTCATACAACTCATCACAATCCATATATCCATCCATTGCTTTCCAAGTACATTTTTACATTTCTTTCCATTACCATTCTCAAACATCTGCTTTCTACTTCACTCTTGGTATTAACACATTTTCCCCTGCCTCCCTCATGAGCCCTTGATAATTTATTAATTGTTATTATTTTGCTATTGTGTATACTGTCCAATGCCTCCCTTCACCCACTTCCCTGTTGTAAGTACTCCAGGGAGAAGGTTATATGTAGAACCTTATAACCTCCTTTCTACCTCATCTTCTTTCCACCCTCCCAGTGTCCCCACTCTCACCACTGGTCCTGAAGGAATCACCTGCTCTGAATTCCCCATGTTTCCAGTTCCTAACTGTACCCGTGTACATTCTCTGGTCTAGCTGGATTTGTAAGGTAGAATTGGGACCATGATAATGGCGGGGAGGAAGCATTGAAGAGCTAGAGGAAAATTCTGTGTTTCATTGTTGCTACACTGCACATGGACTGGTTTGTCTCCTGCCCATGACCCTTCTAGAAGGGAAAGTCGTATTGCCTACAGATTGATTTGGGGTCCCCAATCTGTACTCCCCCTCATTTACAATGATATAGGTTCTAGTTCGTTGATGCCTGATACCCAATCCCTTTGACACCTCATGATCACAAAGATTGGTGTGCTTCTTCCATGTGGGCTTTGTTGCTCCTGAGCTAGGTGGCCTCTTGTTTACCTTCAATCCTTTAAGACTCCAGACCCTATAGTTTTGGTAGCCGGGCACCACATTCTTCACCACATTTGCTTTTGCACACATTTGTCTTCATCAATCATATCAGGAATATAGGCACACAATTATATGATTTTTTTTGGTCTTTGATGCCTATTAGCAAATCATTTCAACCCCTCGTGCTCACACAAGCTGGTGTGCTTCTTCCTTGTGGGATTTGTTGCTTCTGATATAGGTGGCCTCTTTAAACCTTTAAGACACCAGATACTATATCTTTTAATAGCTGAGAAACATCAGCTTTTCTCAACACTTTTGCTTATGCACACATATTTTCTTCAGTGGTAATGTCAGAAAGGTGAGCAAGTAGATAAAAATTTTATTAAGAATTCCAGAATACGTAATTTTGCTTATAAGGATCATGAAGGCATGATTGAAAATTAGGAAATTGGTGTTGTGTCTTTTCACCAGACATATATATTTAGTGTCTAAGAAACTCTATGATCTAAAAAAACAATGATTCATGAAGATTGGAGGTATGCTGTTTACCAACCTTTGATGTACAGACGATGCCATCTTCCTTGCTGAAGGTCATGAGGCCATGAAGCACTTCCTGATGAAGATCAAGTACTACAGCTGCCCTTATGGCTTAGAACTCAATGTAAACAACTACAATGTGACCAATAGACAATGTCCCCCCACTAACAGAAGGAGAAATAAGTTGTCAAGGGCTTCAGCTAACTTGGATCCACAATCAACACTCATGTGAGCAGCAGTCAAGAAATCAAGCCCCCAATTATAGTGTGTAAATCCGCTGCCTGCAGTCCCCTTAAAATGCTATAGGGAGTCCCTCCCCCCAAAAGAATTCACTTCAGAAGAGAGCACTGAAGCTAAAACTCAGGGAGAGGGACTCATCTGATCAGAACACACAGGAGTGAACGAAGAGGGAGGGAGAGAGTGAAACACAACCTGACCCACTAAATCCTGAGGACAATATTCCTGCTCAGAGAAGCCAATGGATTGAGAGGACCATAGAGCTGTTCCCACCGTAAGACATGACATGACATCTCTCACAGATGCATAGTGCTATGGGCCACCACACTGGAGACACAGTATGAGACTTGTGCCCAATCTGACCCACCACACCTGGATGAAAGATTAAGCATATACAATAGAACACCAAGTGGAGCAAAGCAATGAAGCCCCTAGACTGAGGCTCTCCATCAGACATGACTGGGAAACACTCAAAGAGTCAAAAAACAGACCTTGAACTATTTATAGGCTTATCTTTTTGTTGTTGATGCTGTTTTGTTTGGTTGCTTTGTTTTGTCCTCTCTTGTTTATGTGCTTATTGTTGACTCTGCATGCCTATCTACAAAAGAGAGCCTGTATAAACAAACCAGAGGAGAAAACAATGGGATCCACAGTTCCGCAGGTATATGGGAGAGGGGGAGGTAGGGGAAAGGAAGTGGTTGTCAACAACCCCGGGGACAAGGGAACAAAAAGTGATCCACAATCGACAGTGAGGAGGATGTAGGATAACTGGGAGGGCTTGATCAAGGGCAATGTAGCTGAGAGGAATTACCAAAACCCAAAAGAATGCAGCATATGATAGTTGGACAACAGGAAAGTAAAAGAAAATAGAGGAAAAAACTATGACACAAAGGGCATTTATAGAGGTCTAAATACAAGCATATCATGATATATCATGATAGGTATATCATGATAGGGAAATATATCTATGGCCACATATCTATAGGTTTAGTATCAAGGATGCAGATGGATATTGTGCTTCTACTCAAGTATTCAATGCAAGAACATTTTGTTCTATTAAACTGGCACTCCATGATGCTCACCTTCCTGATGTGATCACTGAAGATATAATGGGTCCATAGAAAATGTAAAAAAAAAAAGCTGATTATGCCCAGCCATCAAAGGTCTGAAGATAAACAAGCCACTATCTAGCTGAGAAGCAAAAAATTCCATGTGAGTGAAGCACACCAGCCTGTGTGATTATAAGGTGTCCATGGATCAGGGATCAGGCATCAAAAAACAAAAATCCTATCATTGTCAATGAGGGAGGGTGAGGTGTGTATCCCAAAACTCATCTCTAGACAAGTGGACATCCCCTTACAGGGTCACAAGGAAGAGAAAGCCAGTAAGATTGAAAGATATCAAGCTTTCAAAAAACAAGGATACTAATGTTTTCCCCACTACCACCACCATCATGACCCCAAACCTACCTTATAAATCTAGCTAGACAAGAGAATGTATTCAGGTACATAGAAGAGCTAGAAATGCAGGGAACCCAGGACAAATAACCCTTCAGAACAACAGATAACCCCCGAGGACCAATATTGCCTGTAGAGATACCAGGAAGGTAATGGAAAGTTGGTAGGGAGGGAGGGGGAATCAATAATAAAGATCTATATATAACCATCTTGCTGGAGGATGGCTGGGTGAACGGAGACATCAATCAGTGTAAGATATGAAACAGTAGCAATAATTTATAAATTATCAAGGGTTCATGAGGGAGAGATGGTGGGGGAGGGAAAATGAAGTGTTCTATAAGACATGAAAGAGTGATAATGATTTATGAATAATCAAGGGTTAATGGTGGACAAAGTGTGGTGGGGAAAAAATGAGGAACTGATACCAGTGCTCAAGTATAAAGAAAATGTCTTGAAAATGATGACAGCAACAAATGTACAAATGTGTTTGAAACAATGGATGCATTTATGGATTGTGATAAGAGTTGTATGAACCCCCAATAAAATGTTTTTAAATGTCAGAAACTATCTAAAAGGGCAAAGGTGTGAATTAGACACTATCTAAAGAAGACTCAAGAAGAATTAATGCATTTGAATTATGATGTTGATAAATCATATTGGCCCTGGATAGCCAGAAGTATAAGCAATCTGTCCTGGAGGACAGATAGATAGTCACCCTGGAAAAGTTATCATGATTGCTAAAGTTAAAGGTGTTTCAAAAAGAGGCAGACCCTCAAGAAGGTGAATTGATCCAGCTACTACAGCAATGGTCTCAAGCATCAACATGGAGATGACACAGAATGAGGCAGTGTTTTGTTCCATGGTACATAGAACTGCTATTGCTTAGAGTTGACTAGATGGTAACTAGTGATAATGGTTCTAAATACATTGCTGGAGGAAGGTTTTCTTCACCACTCAACCTCTGATCAAATGTATGGTTCTGATCAAATGTATGGCTCAAGAACTCTTGTCCTGGGACAGAGCCATCCTCTCAATGAGTTGAAAGCTGTGTCCATTGTGGAGTCAAGGGTGTGGCTAATGAGACAGGCCAGGACTACAGTGGTGTCAGATTCAGAGACTATGATGTTGCTAGTTCACATGGAGGGCTTTATTCACTGCTTTTTCAGAAACCAAGGTAACTGTGAGATAAGGCTTGGGATTGGGGCAAGAGCAACCCTCCTCTCACTAGGAAATGGGTGCCTCTCCCTGCCTGAACTCTGAACCACCTGGAGTATTAGCCTATGATCTCTTCTGAAACTATGTGTCCAGCAACCTTGACATCAGTTGGGATATATGACCCCTGTGGATCTTTTTTTAATAATTCATTTTATTGGGGGCTCATGCAACTCCCATCGTGATCAATACATACATCAATTGTATGCAGGCCACATTTGCACACTTGTTGCCATCATCACTCTCAAAGCATCCTCCCTCTACTTAGGCCCCCAGTACCAGTTCCCCATATTGTCCTTCCCTCTCCCACCCCCTCCCCCATGAACCCTTAATAATTTACAAATTGTTATTGCTTTTTCATATATCCTGTTCAATGTGTCCCTTCACTTACTTCCCTGTTGTCTGTATCCCAGAGAGGAGGTTATATGTAGATCTCTGAAATTGATTCCCCCCTTTTGTTCCACCACCCCTCCACCTTCTCAGTAGCACCACTCCCACCATAGTCCTGAGGGATCATCTAATCTAAATTCCACATGTCTCTGACTCCAGTGTACATCCCCTTGTCTAGGTGGATTTGTCTGGTAGAATTGGGATCATCATAGTGGGTGGGTGGAAGCATTTGAGAACTAGAAGAAAGTTGCTTATTTCAATGCTCATGTTTTGTGTGATTATAGAATGGTAGGCAAATTCTCAGTCTATAGGGTACCTTCATATCTATAGAGAAGCTGGGTTCGCAGCGCCCCCATCTCTGGCTTAAAACTCAAATCAAATGAAAATCATTGCCATTGAGTAGATGCAGATGTACAGTGACCCCATAGAAGTCCCTCTGTGAGTTTATGAGACTTTATCTCTTTCCAGGAGTAGAAAGCCCCACCCCATCCATTTTCCACTGAATGACTGGTAGTTTCCAATTTGGGGCCATGGTATTAGCAGCACAACAAATATCCATTATACCACCACAACTCCTGGGTGAGGACAGTTAAAGTCAGGAAGGGAAGCCATTTTGATTTAAAAAGTAATAGCTTAAACCAAATTCAGGTTGACTTAGCCCAAAGCATTCTTCAAAAACTCTCAAATGGAGAGGTTTCTGTTTTAGTCCAGGTAGAATTTTGCAGGACATTTCCCAAATTGTAAAAAGAGTATTAGTATCACATTGAGGACCATGAGAAATCTAATGAACCATATTGTTCTTTATAAGTATGAAAAAACAGGATAATGTAGAAGAATATATGCTTTGGAATTGTGGTGTTGATAAAACATATGGGATATACCATGGAGTACCAGAAGAAAAAAGCAAATCCATCTTGAAAGACGTACAATCAGAATACTGCTTAGACAGGGTGAGACATTATCTTCTTCACTCTATTGATAGTGTTGACATTCTAGACAAATTATTCCATATTCATTAAATTGTCAATGTTTCTATTGAATGTTTTACTGTTGGGGCTGATACCCGGTGGTGTAGTGGTTGAGTGTGGGACTGCAGTCCACAGGGTTGGCGGTTCAAATCCAGCAGCAGCTCTCCAGGAGCAAGGCTGGGCCTCTCACTCCCACCAGAGAGCAGTGATACGCCCCCAGAAAAGTTTAATTTTTTTACTGTTAAAATATTCAATAATTTACAAAAATATTCAGTAATTAGGTGATAAAATGCCAGGCACAAATGGGCCACTCACTATTATTTTTAAACATGCTGCTCAAGAAAATCCTTTACTTTGTGAGCAATTGCTTTCAAAACGCATTGTAAATGCTATGAATTATTTCAGGTCTTTGGGCATCATCGCCCTTAGTGCAAATAATCAGCATGTGTATAAGCGACCTAGGGAATAAGGCTTGGCAATGTACTTCTGCAGCCCGCAGGCTTGGCAATGTACTTCTGAAAGGACACACTTCACTTCTTTTTTTTCTTCCTCATCTTTAGTCAGTAAAGACGTCCCAATGGGTTTCTGTGTCATGCATTTCAGGACTACCTTTTGCTACCTTTTCAACTTCCTTTTGGCTTCTGCAACCATTTGGAGCTTCGCTGTCAGCAGGCAACTGAGGACTATTTGTTCCTGTTCCTGTGAGTTGTTGATGTTAAGGGCTACTGAGTCCATCTGACCCATAGTGACCCATTAGAGCACAGAAGGAAGCACTGTTCGATGCTGGGCTGTCCTCAGAACTGTTCCTATGCTTAAGCCCATTGGTACAGCCATGATGTCAAAGCATTTCCTTGAGGACCATTCTCCTTTTCACTGCCCCTCCATGATAGGAGGCATGATGTCCTTCTCTAGGACAATGTGTCCAATGTATATAAAATGAAGCCTCACCATCTTTGCCTCTAAGAAACATTCTGGCCCTCCTTCTTCCAAGACACATCTGTTTTGTCCTTCAACAATCCATAGTAATTTCAAGATTCTTCACCAGCACCACAATTCAAATGCCTGGATTCTTCTTCAGTCTTCCTTAGTCAATGCCCACCTTCCACAAACATGAGGCAATTGAAAATATCATTGCTTGGGTCAGGTGACCCTTATTTCTCAAAGTTACAGCTTTGTTATTCTGTACTCTTAAGAGGTCTTATGCAGCAGATTTACCTAATGCAATATGTCTTTTGATTTGTTGACTGCTGTTTCTAGGACATTGCTTATGGATACAAGGCAGACTAAATCCTTGACAATGTCAACTTTTTCTCCATACCATGATGTTACTGATTGGTCCATTTGTGAGGGTTTGAGTCTTCTTTCCATTGAGTTTAATCTATATCAAAGGCTGCATTTCTTTATCTTTTTCAGCAAGTCATTCAAATCCTTCTGATTTCCAGCAAGCAAGATTGTGTTACCTGAATATCAAAGATTATCAGGTCTTCCTTCAATCTTGATGCCATATTCTTCTCCAAGCCATCCATCTTCTCTGATGAGTTGCTCAGCATACAGAATGAAGAAGTGTGATGAGAAAAAACTAACTACTAACATCCACTTTTCCTGATTTTGAACCAGGCAACGTTCCTTGTTTTGCTCTCACTGCTCGATGTTGATCTATGTACATGTTCCACAGGAATGCAGCAGCAAATTCTGGAACTCCCGTTCTTCTCAAGGTTGCCCAGAGTTTCTTATGATCCACATTCTTGAGTGCCTTGGCATAATCAATGAAACATATGTAAAAATCTTTCTGCTTTTATCTGGTTTCAAACAAGATACATGGTTGTATTTTCTACTCTTGGACTTATTTTCATTCTGTTCAGCTTCATCTTGAACTTACATTTGAGTAATTGATGGTCTGTTCTATAGTCAGCCCCCTAGCCTGGTTTTAGCTGCTAATATTAAACTTTTGCATTGTCTACTTTTTGCATTTCATCTGGGAATGTGGAGTTGAGAAAAGGCATTTACATAGAAGAAGTCAATAGTCTTGAAAAATTCTATCATGTGATTGCCAGATTTGTGAAGGCTTCACTCCCACAGCATTGTCCCTCACATTGTTGTGGGTTCAAATACATTATACCCACTATAATATCTTGAAATTTCTAGAAATATTTTATTCAACTAACTGGGCAATGAGGAAGCTAAAAGAGCTTCCTTAAAGTGCAGGCCCTTGTGAAATTATCAGAAAGATTACATAGAGAGAAACCACAAAAATTATTTGGCTCACTTGTTAGGGACCTTGACAATCCTATGACAGAAGCAGAAAGCAATATTAATGAATTAATTGAAAAATCAAAAAGTAACAATAGTAAAGTATAGCAAGATTAATTACAAAATTTGGGTTACAACATCAAAAGGAACAACATTAAAGAATAACAAGAGTAATTACAGTGTCCTGATTCCAGGCACATAATGAGTACATTCTGAAATCACTCAATAGGTGGGATATCTGAGAAGGGAGGGGGAAGCAGGCAGGTCATCTAGCAGTCAGCAAAATGGAGTCACTTTGGTTAGTTTGCCTCAACATCACCACTGTCTACTCCATTCTGAGAAAGCAGCTCCTCCTCAGTCATCTTTTGAATGCTGTCTGACTCACGGGGCTCAACCTCCAGCACTGTCTCTGACAATCGTCTGTTTCCATTCATTTGCCCCTCCGTTTCTGACAATGTTTCAGTTAGGTATAAGGTTTCCAGTTGTTCCCTCCCTGGAACTGAGCAGCCAAGTGTTTTTTCTTTGTCTGTTCTTTCTCTTGAAGTCCCCTGAAACCTGCAGACGTGGGATGGCCCTGCTGGCATTTGTTGACATAACTTCCAGCATCACAGCAACTCACAAGTCACCACCGCACAACGAACTGAAAGACAAGTGGTAGATGCCAATGCTGCCTGGTATTTATTGAGGATTTTGTATGCCAAAATACTTGTGCAAAATACTTGTACTGCATTTGATTTAGGTCCATTCAACATGTAATAGGATTTCCATTTTACAGATGAAAATGTGAGTCCTGAATTGGTACAAAAGTTTATCCAAAGTCTTATAGGAGTATGAGGGTGATCTGGCATTAGACTTCATGTCTATCTGCTTTTTATTATTGTTTAAATCATTTTATTGGTGACTCATACAACTCTGACCACAATCCATACATCATCCATTGTGTCAAGCACATTTGTATATTTGTTGCCCTCATCATTCTAAAAATATTTGGTTTCTACTAGAGACCTTGATATCAGCTCATTTCCCCTCCCTCGTCAGTCCCCTCTTGATAAGTTACAAATTATTTTATTCTGTCATATTTTACACTGTCTGACACAGTCATTTACCTCCTTTTCTGTTGTCTGTTCTCCAGGGAGGAGGTTCAATGTAAATCTTTGTAATCAGTTCCCTCTTTCTAACCCTCCTGCCCTCCACCCTCCTGATACTGTCATTCTCACCACTGGTCCTGAGAGGTTCATCTGGCCTGGATTCCCTGTGTTTCCTATTCCTCTCTGTTCCAGTGTACATCCTCTGGTCCATTTGTATTACTTGTTGTTCTCTTGTCCCTCGCTTGGTTAACTCTTAACCCCACCGAACCCTTTCCCACGTCACCCCCGGATCATCAGTCCCCTTGATTTGTCCTCCAGATTGTTTACCCAGCCTATCTTATTGAGATAAACCTACAAAGGTAATGATATGCTAAAAAAAAAACAAGACAGGGCAAAACAAAAGAACAAAAGAAAACAAAGCAATTATGACAACAAGAAAATGACCAAAAAAAGAAAAACCTATAAATAGTTCAAGGACTATTGACCTTTAGGAGTGTTTTCTGGTTGAGTCTGATGGTGTGCCAAACCCTGGCCCCAAAGTCAATTTTTGGTATTCCCTCAGGACATCCTGGCACTGCTCCCTTTGCTGTTCTGTTGCAAGCCCTCAGTGTTTTCCCTTGGAGTGGTGGGTTCAGATCAGGTGCGATTCCCCCACTGTGCCTCCGTGTTGTCCCCTGTGGGGCCATGAGTCAGGAAGGATGTCGTGCCTCATAGTGGGGCTGGCCACATGGTCCTGTCTGTGCTTTGGCTGTTCTGAATGGGGATATATTCCTCAAGGCTTGGTGGGACAGTTTGTGCTCCACTCTCCCCCACCCCCTTCATTTCATCCATGTGCTTTGATAAGACATGGTCCTGTCCCTGAGCTGTATGTAGCTTCAGTGCTGGTATCTGAAGCAAATTCTTCTGGAGGGGGTGCGGATGGGCACCTGTCCACATAGTTGGAATTGGGGTCAGTCCCTCAGACCTCTCTATTGGTTCCCTGCTTCCTGCTGCCTACCTGCTTTCAAGACCAATAATACACCAAACAAACCCAAAGTCATCTGGCTTATAGGAACCCTGTAAGTAACAGTTACAAATTATAACATTCATGAAAGATTATTTTTCATGTTGCATTTTGCTAATAGTTTAACTGAGGAGCATATTCAACTTTTAAAACAATCTTATAAAGCAGTGCTCTTAGTGCAGTTTTCAGTTGAGGCATCTGAAACTCAGAGAAATTCAGAATCCTGTGCAAGTCCACACGTGAGGATCAGTGTTGGCATAGGAAACTTATAAACAGCTTTGGTTCAGAACCTGCCCTGTTATCCTGTTACCATGGATAACATTCCTTATCTGTTGACTGACATTCTGGCCTTGGTGACTTGCCCACATGTTGGCCAACATGGCTAAAAATGGTCTATGCTGAGAAGATGTAAGAGGGGATAAAGTGTCACTCACTTTCCTCACTCAAGATAAGGGAGTCACTTCTGATGGCACTGGCTGGGTTGGAGAACTCCCATTGATACTCCCCAGCATCTTCCATCCTGACACGGTTTATGGTGAGGGAGCTGTTGTCCTGGGACAGCTTCATCTACTCCATGAACCGCAATCTTTCACCATCGTGGAACCATGAGATGGAGATTCCGATGTGTTTGCTGAGACAGGTCAAGGCCACTGGACCTGTAGTTTCTGTGACTATGGTGCTGCTGGCCTGAATGGAGGGCTTTGTCAAGGAATCTATGGGAAAGCAGAGGAGGGGACTGAGAGGGGACCTGCGACTGTGCATCTCCATTTTCCTAGGAGCTCTCAGTCAACTCACAGCACTCCCCATGAGCTCTAAAATTGACCCAGAGTCACCCCTAACCTTCCACAGTGGGGATGTACCTGTCCCAGTGGAGTCTATGAGAGCAGGTGGCCCTCCACTCACTAGGAAGTATTAGCCCAGGTCCTCTGGAGGATCAGCACAGGGCCTCTTCCCAGTCCATCTGCTCACCACCTCTGTCACTGGGAGGGATGTTTCTTCAGCAGACATTGCTGTGAGCCTTTCCTAGCACCTCCTGTGATGGTGTCTGTGTCATGCAGCCTCAATAGCCGTGACTTTACAGTTAGATGCAGTTTCAGATGCTTCCGTCTCAGGCTTCTTTCCCACCTGCACATTTGCTCAGTACTTCCTGGCACAACCCGGTTGGTACCAGAACCAAGTGACTGGGTGAGGAGTCGGGAACAGAGCAGGGGACAGAACTCCAGCTGGCACATCACCCAAACTGGAATTGTGGCGTCCTCTCTTATCAGAAGCATGTGAGTCTGAGCACAACCTTTTAAGATATGGAATCAGTGAAAGAGAACAAAGAGATGATGGAAAGGGACAAGTTGGTGACAAGACATTAGTTAGCCTTGAAGATCTCCACCACCTTTGCTCACTATGAGACTCTCGTCCGGCCACTCTGCCCAACCCCACCCCTCACTGCCCACTTAGGAATTTTCTGAGATTGCGAGAGTTCCCTCCTACATTCTGGTCTGAACCCAAGGTCTGCCCTCATAAATGAAAGCACAAGAGGAGTCAGACTTTTCCTGGGATGAAGTGAAAGGGGTGAGGGAGAGAATTTGGAATTTCTGTGTGCCTAGACAAAAACTGCCTTAAGGATTTTTTTCAGAAAATCAGAATTGCCTCAAACCCAGAGGTCAGGGTTTGCCATTCCTGGGAGCCATGTACCAGATGCTATGATAGTCTTGACTGTGGTTCTATTGAGGGCAGTGATTATGAACATGGCATATAGAGTTTCCACTGTCCCCCACAATGATGTCTGGGATAAAGAGCTCCTCTGTGGATTGTCTAAAGGTTTCCTTGATAGACCCAGAATGCTGTGTAGATGGGTTCGAAACCGCTTGGTAGGTGAGGTTGATGTTGTTCCCTGGAGAGTAATGCTCAACTGGTGGGGGTGTCTGGGACACCTAGAATAAACAGAATAAAGTTATGTTCTAATGTAACCAGAGGGAAGGGGCACAGTTTCCCTCTGAATCTTGTTTTTTTTTAATACTCTGTAGAATAAGCCCCCTTATTTCTCTCAGCCCAAATCTGAGACGACTGACCTGTGTCTCCAGCTCAGGCTTTGACCCTGAGAAAGTCACTGAGCAGGATCTGCCTCACTCTTCCTCATCCCCTGCATGACTCTGCTTGCCTGTGTTTGTCAGAGAAAGGATGCCATGGCCACCCTGTTGTGCAGGAGCTGATGGTCCACATACTTAGACAAAATAACCTAAAGCTGACTGGCCTCTGACCGTGTGGAATTGGACTATAACCAGTGTCATGGGGGATCAGAAGGTACTCACAGAAAACATTCAGGTAATATGGGGCCCTATGGCTGGAACTTACTCGATCTCTGGTTCAATATTCATAAATTCCTGATTCAATCCTTGTGACAGTGTATCCAGTGAGAGTCCTGCCATCCATGGACAGCTTGAATCTGGAATTTTGTGGGGCGTTTTGATTGTTATCAACCACGGGGAGGTTGTGTTCTGAGCCTCGGGTTCACACAATAAGGTTACAGAGTCCTTGTCCTCTATTGGATTGGAGATGCTACCCTTGATGGAGTGTTGGGCAACATTCATGTCAAATAAAACAGAAAAGATTACCTCTTTTGATCCATTTTGGTACATGTTCCAATCAGAGTTGTCATTGTGCTCCTTGCAGCCAACCTGAAGTCTAACATGGTTGACTTGTAAGAATAATACCTGACAAAAGTATGGCTTACCAGCTTAATTCTATTAAATAAAACTTCCTATAGTTTCTCAAATTTTCATTAAGGAACTGATCTAGAGATCAGAAATCATCCATGACCTCTCCTGGCTGTTCTCTGATCAGTTAGTTGCTTGATTGACCTCAGTTTTCTTATCTGGAACTTATGTGTGCTCCCATCCCCAAAGCTCTCCAGTTCTACACCATCCAGTCCAAGTGTCTCTTTCTAAAACTACTGGTCAAAGATATTCTGGACATGGTCAAGGTGGGACATCTTATGGCTCTCAAATCCAAAGATATGGGGCAGCTTTGTCTGGTGACTGGGTGCTATGAATAGAGATTACACTCAGTGAGACTAGAAGTAAGCCCAGTGGTCAATGCAGTGGTCAGGTCAGGAGGTCAGAAAATGTGGAAATTCTCCTCAGTGTTTTATGGTGACTAAGGAGCTGTCATGGCCCACTGATCTGAAAGCAAGGGATTATCTAGAAAAGAGTGAGTGAACAAGTAAGCAAAGGGGGGTTTGGAAAGAGGACCCCTTTCTCTCTCGTGGGTTTTAATGTCCCTTGTTCCATGACCGAGAAGAGATAAGACAGCGTCTACCTTTCCTGAAATACATATGGAAAGTTCCATATGCAGAGAGAACACTAGCAGGAAGTGAGGAAAGCATGCACTGGCTGTGGCTCTGGCCATGATGGACCACTCACGTGAAATGAACGTCAACATAAATTTGATCAAATGTTAAAATCTCTCCCATCCGTGAGAATGATTATCAATGAGTCAAAAATCTAAGACCAATTGCTTGAAGGAATATTTGTAATAAAGAACACTAGACACATTTAGGCTAAGTCTATGCACCATTTTGCCTTCATCGGTTGAGTCAGGGTAAGCATAGCAGAAAACCGGATTATTAGAACAAAGTGTTCTTGTGTTGAGGGAGTATTGAGTCATGGCCTAATGTCCACCTGCAATCTTAATTCTCAACATGCAGATATAAGCACATAGATCTGTTCCACTCTTACTACATTTACCTATGTACATGCTTGCATCTAGACTTCTGTAAACATATTTACATGTGTACATGCCTGCATTTAGACTCTGTAAGTGTCCTTTGGCTCCTGGTCCTTTTCTTTATTTCCTTTCACTGTTCTCTTGTCCCATCATCATGTTTGGCTTTCAATTGGGTTTAGTAAGCCCCGGATGCGGTATGACCCTTGATTAAGCCCCACTAGGTGTGCTACACCCTTCTCTTCATTGATTTTAATTCACATGTTGTTCCATTGAACTTGGGTTGCTTGCCCATCCCCTTCATTTCTCCCACTCCCCCTTCTCCTATTTCCCCAGGAATTGTCAATGCAATTCTTTTTGTCTCTATAGATTGTTTATCTCATCTATCTTATCTAGAAAGACATGCAGACATCTATAAGCACACCAACAAGGCAAGGCCAAGCAAAACAAGAAAAGAAGACAAAACCAACAAAACAATAACAGCAAAGAATAAAAACAAAATAACAGCAACAAAAAGAAAGTCAATGACAAAAAAGGAAAAGCCTACAAATTGTTTCAGGATGTTTGCCAGTGAAATCTGATGGGGTGCCACACTGTGTTTGCAAGATCTATTTTTAGTATTTAGAGATTTCGTCACTTGCTCCCCTTGCTATTCTGTTGCGAGTGCTTGGTGCTTTGCCCCATTGTGGTGGGGTCATATCAGACACAATTCCCACACTGTGCCTCCAATGTTGTCCCCTATAGTGTTAAGGTTCAGTAAGAGACATCATGTCTTGTGGTGGGGCCAGTCCTATGGTCCTCTCTGTGCATTGTCTGCTGGGAGCAGTAATATTGTCCTAGGGTGGTCTTTCCCTCCTTCTCCATCCTCTTCATTTCTCCCGTGTGCTCTAATGAGACATTCACCCTCCCCAAGCTGCAGCTTCAGTATTATCCTCTGAAATGCATTCTTCTGGCAAGGAAGGGTCCACATAGTTGGGATTGTGGCCAGTCCCACAGACCTCTCTATTACTTCCCTGATACATGCCAGTATGTTGTATTCATGTGCTGGCACACCAGGTTGAAGTCTGGTCTCTCTCTACCTCTCCTGTGGAGACATAAACAGTCCCTTCCTCTCAGTGGACTCGTGTTGTACTTGTTCTTTTGTTCTTGGCTTTCTTTGCTTAGCATGCTTTCCTTCAGCTTTTCCCATGTGGCAATATGCTTCATGTGTTCATCGCTTCTTTTTTGAGAAGCATAGAACCCCATTGCATGGTTGTACCATATTTTTTTTTAATTCACTAGTCCACTGATGGAAATTTGGGTTGTTTCCAACTCCTTGATATTGTGAACTGTGCTGCAATGAGCATTGGCACACAGATGTCTGGCCGGTTTGTTTCTTGCCTCTTGCCCAGTAGGGGGATTGCTGGTGTGGATGGGAGTTCACTTTCCATCTGTTTTACATATCGCCAAATCGATTTCCATAATGGCTATACATATCTACAGATCCATCAGCAGTGGACGAGAGTTCCTATCTCGCCACAGCCCTTGCTACTTTCTGATTTTTTGAATTGGTCTTACAAGGTAGGTATTCGGTGGTATCTCATAGTTGTTTTAATTTGCATTCCTCTCATGGCTATTAATCAGGAATATTTTTTCATATGTTTATTGACCATTTGGATTTCTGCCGCTGTGAAATCTGTGTTCAGGTCCTTTGCCTACCTTCTGAGTGGGCAATTGGGGTTTTTTCCTTCTTGTAAGCTTGCAAAGTATTGTAGATTTTAGTAATAAGGACTTTATCTTATGTGTCAATGCAGAAGATGTTATCCCAGTCCATGGGCTCTCTTAGGACTCTCTTAGTGAATTCTTTTCATGAACACAGGTGATTTTTCTTCAGTTTACCCCACTTGTTGATTTGTGACTCATTCATATTTGTGTCCTTCCCTTCTTCTTATAGTCAATCTAGTCCCTGAGTCAAAGTTCTCAGGTTTGTCCCAATTCCCTCATTGATGGCCCTGATAGCTTTGGGTTTTACCTCAAGATATGTGATCTACCTTGAGTTTATTCTTATGAGTAGAGTGAGATAAGAGTTTTGCTTTATTTTTCTGCAGGTAGATATCCATTTTTTTCCAGGACCATTTGATGAAGAGGGCATCCACTTCCCATTTGTTATTTTTGAGCCCTTTTCAAAGATCCGTTGTCTGTATGCTGATGATTTTATTTCTGAGTTTTCAGCTCTTTTTCATTGATCTGAGTATCTATTATTATACCAACACCACACTGTTTTCATCACTGTGGCTGTATAATGGATGCTTAAATCAACAAGAGCAAGTGCCCCACTGTGTCCTTCTTCTTGAGGAATTCTGTGCTAATTCTAGGCTTCTTTCCTCTCCACAGAAAGTTGGTAATTAGTTTTTCCAATTCTGTGAAAAGGATAGTGATATTCAAACCAGGATAGCACAAAACTTACATAGTGCCTTGGGCAGAACTGACCATTTTACTATATTGAGTCTTCCAAATCACAAGTATGGGATATTCCATTTGTTGAATTCACTCTTGGTTTCTTGGAATAATGTTCTATAGTTTTCCTCATACTAACCTTTTGCTTTTGTAGTCAAGTATATCCTTAGACATTTCAATTTGTGCTTGGCTCTTATAAAGGATGCTACATTTGTAATCACCTCTTCTGTGATCTTGCCTGATATGCTGTTCGATAGACTTCTGTTTGCTAGTCATGCATCCTGCCACGCTGCCATATTCCTCTATCACTTCCATCACTTCCACTTGTGTAATCTTGGGGATTTTTATTATGCAAAATCATATCTTCTGTGAGTAAAGATAATATCACCTCTTCCTTCCCCAGATGAAAACCTTTGATAACTTTTCTTTGCCTATGCTGTTAGCCAGAACCTCCAATACAATGTCAAATAGCTATGGGGACAAGGGGCATCTTTGTCTACTCCCTCTTTCCAGTGAAATTTTTTTCATCTTTTCCCCATTGATTATTAAGTTGGCTATTGGTTTTTTCATATATAACTTACATGATATTATGTTAGACAGGATTCTCTAGGGAACCAGATCCAGGACACTAAAGATTTTATATATGATATGATACAATACAATACAATATAATATATTATACAGCAGTTAATTAATCTATAAAGCTGTACAAATGGCTCAGTGCAACTCACTTCCATTAGGCAGTTAATACACTGGCAGTCCTTCAAGTCTTGAGGGCCACCGGGCAGTCTTCTATACAACAGCAATTCACTCTACCCAGCCACAGGCAGTTAACAGCAAGGCAGTTCAGCAACAGTCAAGCAGATGTCAGGATCCTGACAGTCCAAAGCTCAAGTAATGTATACACCAGTAGTGTGGTGAAGCAGGTCTTGAAGGAACCTCAATTACAGCGACACAGTCCATGGGTTAGGTGTCCCACAGGTAGTATAGCTTACAAATTGAAACAGAGAACAAGCTAAGGCAGTTGCACACTGGTCTGATCATCAAAGATCAAGAGACAAGAAAGGTGAGGCTCCCTAAGCCATTTATCCCTCCAATTAATCCCACATGTGTTCATTAGCCATGCTGGCACAATAAATCTATTCATTACCGACTTTGAGGAATTTTCCGTCCATTCCTATCTTCTTGAGTGTCTTAAACAGGAATGGATAATGGATACTGTTGAATGCTTTTTCCACATCTATGGATTTTATCTCGTGGTTCTTATATGTTTTCATATCGGTGTGGGGAATAATACAATTGTCTTTCCTATGTTGAACTATCCTTGCATACTTGGTATGAAACCCACTTGATCCTGGTGAATTATATATTATATATGCTTTTGTATTGTGTTGGCCAATATTTTGTTAAGGATTTTTGCATTGATGTTCGTTAGAGATATTGGTCTATAGTTCTTGCTTCTTATGGAGTCCTTGCCTGTGTTAGGCATCAGAGTTATACCAGCTTCATTGGAAGAGTTTGGAAGCTTTCTGCCTTTTTCTATGTTCTAGAAGAGTTTGTGTAAGGTTGGTATCAGTTCTTCCCTGAATGCTTGGTAGAATTCTCCTGTGGAGCAATCTCCCTTGGGGGCGGGGAAGGGGGAGTTTTTTGTGGGTAATCCCTTGATAACCTTGTCTGTTTCTTCAATTGCTATAGGTCTCTTATGATTCTTGACATCCATCTGAGATAGTCTAAGGAGGGATTGTTTTTCTAAGTACTTGTCCATGTCTTCCAATTTGCTGAAGTCACTGGAGTACAGGCCTTCACAGTACAGTGTAATTATCCTTTTGATATCATTAGGGTCCATTGTAATGTCCCCTGCTTCATCCCTCGCCCTACTATTGAAATTTGTTCTTTCCTTGGTTAGGTTTGTCAGCAGTTTATCAAGTCTCTTCATCCTTTCAAAGAACCAATGCTTAGCTGCATTATTTTTTCCCATAGTTTTCTTCTTTTCCCTCTCCTGTTTCTAAGCCCTGCTTTTTAAAATTATTTTCCTTTTGTTATTAATAGTATTGCCATGATGACTCTGCTTTAATTGGTGTAAGTTTGGTGTCAGCATATCGACCGTACCTCTCTCTTCCTTTTTGATTGCTATCAAACTTTCTATGGTAAATACCTTTTCTGTATCTCAAAGGTTTTGATACATTGTATTTTCATTCTCATTGGTTTCTAGAAACTTCCTGATTTCATCTCTGATCTGGGCCAATACCCACTTTTTGCAATAGTGGGTTATACATTTTCCAATTGTTTGCCCTTATTTTCCTCCTTCTCCTCCTTTTGTCAATTTCCAGCCTTATGGCCATAGTGGTTGGAGAGAGAAGTCTGTGTAATCTCTATGTATTTGAATTTCTTTATGTGTTCCAGCATGTGGTCTATCTTTGAGCACACGTCATATGGACTTGAAAATATTGTGAATTTCTTGTCATTTGAGATGAAATCTCTGAAAACATTTATCAGGTCAAGCTATCCAATTATGTTGTTTAGATCTGTAGCCTCCTAGTGAAGTTTCTTCCCCTGTGATCTTTTTTGAGAGTAATACATTAAAGACACCTACTAAAATTGTTGAGCCTGTGATCTCTTTTTCCGTCGTTTGAAATGTTTGGTTTATGAATTTCACTGTGCTTTCATTGGGTGCACATATATTTATTATGCTCATTGGTTCTAGGTTTACTGTTCTCTTGAGTATTTTATCATGTTCCTCCTTAACTATTGTCATTGCTGTCCCTGATCAATTTTGCCAGAAATTAAAATGGCTATGCATGGTTTTTTTTACTTGCCAATTGCTTGGTATATTTTTGTCCAGCCTTTAATCCCCAGTCTATTTTTGTCTATAAGCTTGTCTCCTATAGGAAGGATGGGTTATATTTTCTAAGCCAGGCTGCTAGCCTCTGCCTCTTAATGCCTGAGTTCAGTCCATTGATACTCAGTGTTATTCCATCCATCTATGAATACAGTGATGTCATCTTGTACCTTTTGTATTGAATGTTTTCCTGCCTACCAACCTTTTAAGTTTATGTTTTGTGTGTGCGCGCGTGTTTCATTCTTGCTTTCTTTTACCTTTGTGACAATGTTATCTCGGTGGCTGTTTTCTCTGTGTTGTCCTCTGGGAGTTGTTGTTCTATATGATGGTCTCTTGTTTGTGCTCAGTGTGTGTTGATGTTCTGCCCATACTGAGTTGGCAAAGATATTTTGTAAGATTGGGCTTCTTTTTACATATTCTTTGAGTTTTTCCTTGTCTGGGAAGATTCTTACTTCTCCGTCAATCTTAATAGGTAATTTGACTTAGCTTTGTTTTGGTTCAATTTTCTGAATATATTATTTCACTCCCTCCTCTTCCTCATTGTGCCCACTGAAAATTCTGAACATATTCTTATTTGGGTTCCTTTATAAGTGACTATTTCTTTTTCCCAGAATTCTCTTATGATTTTCTCCATTTTCTCCTAGTTGGATAATTTAACTATTATGTGTCTTGGTGACTTCTTGAGATTCAGTCTATCTGGTGTTCTTTCAGCCTACTGACTGCCGGGTTTTCATTTGTTATAGGTTTCCTCTAGGAATTCCCTCCCTATTTTCACCATTGAATCCTTTCTTGTGTCTTGTTCAGTAGTCCAATTATTCTAATATTTTCCTCTTCATAGCATGAGACATGGCTCTCTGATTTGCTTAATTTCTCGATTGCCTTATTTGACTGTTTTTTTTCCCCATTGGTTTATGTCTGCCTGTTTATCCTCTGGGTCACTGATGAGATTCTCTGCCTCAAGTCTATTGACAAAGTCTATTAATTTGCTACTGAATTTCATTATTTCATCTCTTAGGTCTTGCATTTCCCTATGATGTATGACCTTTATATATGCTATCATTTTTCTATATTGCTTCCTTCATATCTTGTCTGACTCCAAGCAGAATTCTGAGATTTCTTTCAGTAGAAGATCACTGTCTGCTTCTTCTGTGTACATCATTGGGTTCATGTCTTCGGATATTGTCATCTCTTTCTCCTCTTTTGTGTTGAGGTTGTTGGTACTCGTTGCTGTATGCATATTGTTTTAAAGAAATCCAGTGCCAGCTTCCAGAGAGTCAAACTGCACTGGGCTTTCTCTTTGGGTTACTCATGAATGTTTCTCTGAACTACCTACAGTTTTAGCTGCACTGGGGGGTTAGGCTACCCCTGCATCATTCCATGCAAACCTGTCCTCACCCCCCCAGCAAGGGTCCCGTGGGGGGTATCTCTTGACTCAATTTTGGAGGCTGATAAGATAGTTCAGAACCACATGTTTTCCCCAGGGAAGGTTCTCTGGGACTGAGGAGCCGCATCCTGGTTTACTGTGGTCAGGAGGGGCCTCCATCCTCCCTGGCGGCATCCCTCTCAGTAATGTTGGGTCCAGAGATTTTTTTCAGGTCAGGACTCTGTGAAAAGAGGAAGAATGGGACCCTCAGACCAGGCCATCCTGGAAAATTATAGATTACAAGAAGAGACTGTGGGTCAGTTACCTTGGCCAATCAGGTTCTGACATGTCATGATTCGGAGGCCCCTATTTCTCCCTCTGGCTGTGTACAGGGAGAAGACCCCAAGCCTCTGAGGGCAACTTGGGACTCACTGACCTCATTTCATTCATTTGCAGGTGAACAGTCTCTACACAGAATGATCACCCACTTCTAGCAGTCAGATATTGTGTAGTTCTCCTCTTCCAGATAATGAATAATTCTTGAGCATTTGTTATGTGTCAGGCCTGGATTAGGCCCTTGGATTCTACAGTGTGCACCATAGATGTGTTCATAGGGAACAAACTAACTGTAATGGAGAGAAAGCTAAGGATGGACAAATATCCCTTGCTTCTGAGATTATCTGGGATGGTACTATTCCACTCTAAAGTGAGTTTTTTTTTGGCTAAGTGAACAGTACAAGTAATTGATGTTTATTGAAGGACAGAGTAAGTGGTGGGGGTAGCCTGGGCAGGAATAACAGCCTTCACGTGGACAGGCCTTGGATGAATGAAGGAGCTTCCAAAGTCCAGGCAGTCCTGGGTGTGGGGAGAGCTTGAGCATGAGGATGCCTGGGACCTGAGTGACTGCTCCTTTAATTCAGACTCGGCAGGAATGTTGACCATCCTGGGTAGGATGTGGTGGGGGGCTGGGGAGAGTGGTCAGCAGCTCTCTCTCAGAGGTCTGCAAACTCCAGGCTCAGAGTAGGTGTCTAGCCCTCTGGTATACAATTAGAAAAGTATAGAATGAAAAGCTAATTTTCCCAGTAGTTTTGTATTTTTATTGCTAGACCATGAAATTGATCCAGAAATGTAAAATTAAGCATTTAAAATAACCCAAGAGGTTCTTATTCTACGTGATAAATTAAGCATTTAAAATAACCCAAGAGTTTCTTATTCCATGTGATACTTTTCTGTTTTTCTGCTCTTCTGCCCTCCCCATATCCTCTGCATGGTGCTTCCTCCCGGGGCCAAGGGACCTTCTATTCATCACAGAATACAATAGGTGCTCTTTCAGAGAGAAAGACAGACAGAACTACCATCTGGACCAAGCTAATGTGGAAGAGGCAGTGAGGAACATCCCTCCATGTATGACCAGGAAAATCCCAAAGACTCTTTTTCCAGGAGACTTGGAACTGCTGGTGGGGATGGAGGTGGGAGTAGTGGGTTCTGAAGTCCTCAGAAGCCTCATGGTTTTTAAAGAGGGTCACCCAAGGTCTCTCGGCCATTGTCACCATGCAGGCTAATCAGAATGTGCAGATGAAAAGTGGAATGACCTGGTTCAGTTCCTCTGAACTGAACAGGACATCTCAAGTTTGGAGGGTTGGTGTGACTCCACCAATAGTGTTCCCCTCATTTGTTTACATCTGGGGCAGTGCTGACCAGCACTGCTTCCTTTCACACCCTCTCCCAGTGTGAGGGGTGTGTGGCAGGCAGATACCACTGTCAGGTCTTAGACATATGCTTCAGCCAACACTACATGGGTGCCCATTATTTAAAGGCTGCTCTCCTGTGGTAGGTATATAATCTGGTGTCAATTTGAGAGTATTAAAAATGAAGGGGTAAAGTCTGGTCTGTCAATCAAGATATAGCCAATAAGTCCTCTATGTGGGCATAATGTCCTGAGAATTCTGAAAACTCCTGCATAATTTCCTCCTCGGAAGTGGGAGAGTGAGTCTCTCTCTCTCTCTCTCTCTCTCTCTCTCTCTCTCTCTCTCTCTCTCTCTCCTCTCTCTCATATTTCCTGAGACGACTCTCTACTGACAAGCCCTGGGAGCTGCAAAGTAACATGGACCTACCCGATACTACCAGACCTTTGGAGCCAGAGAAGCCAAGTAGAGACCCCTGCCAGTCCAGAGATGTTTACAAAGACACTAGACCCAGAGGAATTTCGACCCATGGGCCTGGTCTTCCTGCCATCGATGTCATTGCATGTGCTTTGTGAACCAGAAGAGGACATTATAGATTGGTATCAGACATATGTTTTTTTATCTGCATTGGATTGGTATGTTTTCTCAATATATGTTTTCTCTTGTATATAAACCTATTTCTCATTCACATATGAGTCTCTATGAATTTGTTTCTCTAGTCTACCCAGACTGACACAATTTTGTTGCTGTATTCACCCCCTGGTCTGAGTCAGAGGCTTTCCACATCTTTCATACTCACCTTGTTCACGTGTCTGTCCCACATATTGATTTCAGTCAGGGAGCACATGTGCCTGAAGCAGCTTGTGTTGGGCTGTGCACTCATCATTGGTCTTAGCCCAGACAGCACAGTCCCAGGCCTACCATCCATGGATTCCCAATTTAGAAAAATGAGATTCTGGTCAGAGGATGTGCATCTTGTTCAGAGGTAAATGTAAAACTTATTTGTACGAAGTTGGCTCATGCCAATTTCCATCCCAGACCTGACATAAGGGAGACCTAGAAGTAGACCATACACTATGTGACAGAGGACAGTCCTAATTTCATGAGATGGTTGCTGGGTCCAGGAGAGATGACAAAGGCTTAGAGTGGGCATATGAATTGGGGAGAAAACAAGGGGGTGACTACTCAGATGTGGGATGTAAGGAAGGCTCAGTCTTTATTGCAGGCGAGAAGAGACCCTCCATAAACACCAACGGGACCTGATTCATTAAACCTCTCCGAGTGTGGGGAGCTCTTGAGTGCTACACTGGTTGGACCTGAGCCAGGAAGGCAGGGCCATATTGGCAGGCATCAGATTTCCCTCGGTGGGAGTGGGCAGGATGAGAATGAGGAAGATGTGGTAACTGCCAGGGACCCTAGTCAATTCCTCTTCCCTTTTGGTCACAGGCAGAGTGATGGCAGCAGGGTTTTGTCCTGCAGAATGAGTTTTCTGATAGTCTCTTGGAAATATTGTCTACTCTGTTGTGTGAGATGTGACCAAATACCCTGAAATCAATACACTACTCCATCTGAGGTGTGGGTACGGGGTCCCAGGGCTTAGTTGAGCCCAACAGTCCCCCAAACTTGGCCAGGGCTCAGTGAGTAGAACTTTGTGTTTAGGGAGCTCCATGCTGGGTGACGGATTGTGGTTCCATAGGCAGGCATTGGACTCAGAAGTGAGTTGAGGAAAAATCTCCCCATGTTATACTCAGGGATGCCTGCATCTCAGGGTAGGGAGTATTGCTGAGGTAGGAGCAGGCTCTCAGCCTCCCTGTGGGTACTGCAATCAGCCCTGTAGGGTATTGCAAAGGATGCGGCCGTGAATTGTGATTGCATTTTGTGCTTCCTCTTATTCTTCGTAGCTGAGACCAGAGAAGGCCTCCATTGGCTCAGAATCTGCAGAGCAGTAGGAGGAGAACAGAGCCTCCTCCTGGTTCCGTCCTGCTCTTGTGACTCCCTCTCTCTCCTGTTATGTGTCGACCCCTCACATCAGCTCCAAAATGCTATGCCTTCCTGGCAATCAAGGTAGCATAGAGATGGTCTTTCCAGTGAAAAAATGAACCTGGATTTTCACAGGCGTCTCCCAAAGAGATGCCACGGTCACAAAATGAGGTGAAGGATATTTGTTGTTCAGTGTCTTCCCATGCTCCAAGAGGTCTTTTGTGTCCCTTGAATAAGGGAGTCTGATCTATCTGTGGGTTTGGAGAAAACTATGGAAAGTTCCATGGACTTCTCATATTGCAAGCAGACCTGTCTTGAAAGATGCAGAGGCCAGAGTACTCCTCAGTGACCCAAACCCAAGACATTGTCTCAAATGGTTTGGACATGTTTGCTGGAGAGACTAGTTCCTTGATGACACAATTCTTGGTAGAGGGTGGGGGGCAGTGAAAAACTGGTAGGACCTCAAAGACCTGCATTGACCCAGTGACTGGCAGTGTGGGCTCAGGCATATGAACCATGTGAGCCTGGTGTAGAATCTGACCATATTTCTTCTGCATGCTATGATTTCTTCTGCTGCATGCTATGATTTCTCCTGCTGCTATGATTCAGAAATAACTCAAAGACACACCAAAACAATTATGTCATCTGATGACAGACAACACTTGAGCAGTGTCAGCACAGCCTTGTGACTGGGAGCGTTCTTCTTCAGCAGGAAGCATCAGCTTTCTTTCCAGAACTGACTGAAAGTGTGCTATGGAGGATGTGGCAGTACCTGTCAGGATGCTGATGAGGTCCTGAATTCTGTCTCATTCCTACCTTCAGTTACCCAACATTCCCACTTGGTGACTGCACATCACCTCCCTGACACAGATGTACTGAGAGCTGCTCCTGTGCACTTAAGAGAAAGGCAGAGATGCTGTCAGGGACAAATTTCCTGGATTAAGGTGAAAGGTGAGTTTCCTTTTGAAGGGCACTGTGTCAGATGGCGACCACCAGGGCAGGGCTGAAGCAGACAAGAGGGCTCCAAACACAAGTTCTGAGAGTGTCCATATTCATGAAACCTCCCCTCCCCCCCCACCTACAGTGGATTCTATACTGTCATTTTTGTGAGGACTTCAGATGGCTGTATTTTCTGTGCTACTTGTGTTCCTACAGGAAAAATGCCAATATCTTATGGTGCTAAAAGAATGGGCCCCAGTGTTCCAGTGAACTTTATGATAGGAACCTTTTCATGAGCAGAAGGAGAGAAAATGAGAGGGAAAGTTACTCACAATTCAGATCTTTCCCAGATTGTCTGGGGTGGTCAGATTGATGCCCAGAGTCCATTTTACTCAGAGTCCTGCCCTATTCCATGCAGCTGGTTGGGAGGCCGTTTTCCTGATACTGCTTGAGCCAGAGCAGAAATGGCCACCTCTTATCAGCCTCTATGGAATAGGTCTTGGAGACATTTTTCTTCATGGGTGATTCTTATAGTGAATGTTTGTGTCATGTTTCCAGAACTTTTGTAAACATACAGAAAGAGTTAAAGGCTTCTGAATCTCCTATTACTTTCTCAGAACAGTAGCCTGCTTTCCCCTCTCTGCTCTGCGTCTCACACAGGTCTTCTCTGCGAGGGGCCTGATTTTACTTGGGGAGGTTCTCCTTCTGGGACCTCTGTCTGGTCACCACACTGTCAGTCATATGGGCTACTGTTTGCTGACTTCACAGCAGAGCCTGGTGCAGAGTGGGTCAGATTGTGTTCTCCTTCATGACTGTAAGTTTAGAACATTCATGGCCCACACTCACTTCACAGATAGTAACAGCTGCCTGATTGGCATACACGGGGTGCTGTGCAGGAAAGAGAGAAGACATTAGAGGCAAGTGTGGTAGCATTTGTTGAGGCACAGGTCCTAGTGGGCACGTGGCAGCCTCTAGTGCTGGTGCCTCTCATCCATGACAGTCCAGGGCTCATATCCCTGGGTCTTCAGGTCACTTCTCATCAGAAGTGACCAATTATGAATGATAACCATCAGTCCCTGCCTGTAATAAAGCCTCATCCATTCCTGCTGCATGCCAACCACTTCCCCTTGTTCTGCTAGGACTCTTGATTGTTGCTCCCAGGGGCCACTCCTGGCCTGCAGGTCCTCACTTATAGACACCAGAGTGGATGCTGGGGTGGGTGTAGATGTGGACATGGAAACGGATAGTCCCTATTCCTTAATGGAGGCCCAGCTCATGGGCAGGGGAGATATAACTTTGTGTGGATTTTCCTGGAGAGAGTGGTGAGTCTGTGCTGCTGTCTGTGGACTTTATCCTCCTGCCAAAGTCTATACAGCTGGGACCCTCTGTGGAAGTGGGATTTAGGGGATGAGCTTACCAAGAAGGCAGAGTTGTCAGATTGACCTTGACCCAGTGAGTAGACACAAGACTAGCACTGCACACAGGGTGTAAAGGAATTTGGGACCCTGAGAGGAGTAGATGCTGATGGATTCTTAGCCTCGAGAGACTTAGGAAGTGGGATTATCTCTAAGGACAGTTACTTGGGATCTATTAGGGCTAAGAGGGCATAAGTGAGCTTGAGATGTATACCTGAGCCTAGATCCCAAGGTCAGAGCTGACATGGCCACTTTGAAGAACTCTGACTTGAGGCTTCTATGCGTCCCTTCCTGAAAGCACAGCAAAGCTCAGAGGGACAAGGGGTGTTGGGCAGGAATGGACACTCAGGGAGCCCTCCAGCACCCAGTTCCACAGGCAAAACAAATACCATATTTTTCAGACCATAAGGCACACCCAGTTTTTAGAGCAAGAAAGCAAGAACAGATATTCTGAACCAAATAGTACCAGTCTATTAAAATATTTATTAAAATAAAGAAAAGTACGGTGATATTTAACAGGCTAAACTCAACACTGGTGTTGAGAACTATTATGACTTTCATTAACAAATGAGAAAATACTTAGAGGCTTAAGTACGTTTCAACTTTTGGTGCGCATAGCAAGGCCGCGTCTCCTCATAAATCTGTAACACCCTGAGGGTGAGCCAGTCAGATCCCGAATGCCTTTTTCTACAGCAATGTTTGACTTCATAGTTGATCGTTTTTCCAGAAACTGAGTTCATGTTCTGGTGATGTGTGATCCATTCTTTCCTGTTCACTTCTAACCGTGGCCATTTTTCAGCGTGCCCATGAAAAGTGCACGTAATTTTATGGAGATTTTGCAGCTGATCCTTCTACGTTCTCCACTCTCTTATCATTTTTTTTCAGATGGAGGTGGCCCCAAATATCTCTCTGCTGCTCTGTTTCCTTGTTCTTTTGCATATTTTGCTACCTCCTTCATCTTTGACATTTTGAACTGTTAGAGAAATGGTGCCTTTCTGATGAAAATAGAGTAGTGAGGGAACTGTGAGTCGTTATGAGAGACTTATGACTACAGACATCAGTATTGTAATTTACGGTAACTCACACCGCTTGGTATGACTGGTAAAGGACACCAACCGACCTGACAGGCAGGGCTTTGCTTGGCAGGAGAGGCTAGATGTCTCTCTCCTCCCATGATGGGCTCTTTGCCTGCCTGTCAGGACACTGTACTGCATCATGTAGTCCTGACCGTGACATTACCTGGTACCGTACCTAGCTGCCTCCTGTCTCACTGTTCTCATTCTCTCAGTGTCTGTCAGTGTCATGGAGGGGAGGGGTGCACTGTGCTGATCATGTGACCTGATTGACATGAGACTCCAGGAGGCGGGGCTTCCCCGGAGCACACAGCAGTCCACAGCTTGCGAAGAACAACAGACAGCAGGAGCATGGAATCATAAACAAATGTTTTGGGGTACCACATCTTTGAACCATAAGACACCCCCTTCCTTTGGGGGAAAAATAAGTATGTCTTGTGGTGATACTCATAAGAGGTCAGTGCCACGGGCTGCTGATATCTGGCTGCTGCCCATAGGAAAGTACAATTACTTATGACGGTACAGGGATGGGTCACAGGGTTTTGAGTTAAGAACAGGGGATGAAGAATGGAACCAATTTCCTGTAGAAGAGCTTGGAGGGGTGCCTTTTCCTATGCCCATCACTGCAGTGGTAGAGGGGCAGTCACAAAACAAGGAACTGGAAAAAAGGCCTTCTCTGGACACCATCCAGTGAATGTTGACCCTTAACAACTCCCTCTGAGTTTCTGCAACTCTACTGGTTTAAGGGCGTGGAAAACTCAGTCTTTCCCCCTCAGAATTGCTGATGCTTTCAACTGCTGCCTATGCGGATGGGTCACAGTCCAACGTGTAAACACTACACTAACAGGGCTTCCTATGAAGCCCTTGAGAAGCCACATTGACAATGGGCTCAGAAGAGAGGGATCCACAAGCAGAGGTCACTCCAAGAGAAAAGTGACCCAGCAGGGACACAGAACACAAGAAAGAAATGTACATTAGCCATTGGAGTGAATCTGGATAAATAATAAGATATGCTATTTACTGAGTGCCCAGTGGTTACAGACTGAACTACTAAGTGCATGGTTAGCCATTGAAAACCACCAGTCTCACCTCAGGGAGAGAGATGAGACTTTCTACTCACAGACAGAATTATAGTCTGAACCTCACAGGGGCCGTTATATCCCATCCTATAGGGTTGCTGTGGGTCAGAATCACCTTGATGGCATGTGTTAGTCCGGGTAGACTAGAGGAACAAATTTCATAGCCCCGCATCTGGATATAAGGAAAGGGTTTATACAAAAGGAATGGAACACTGAGAAAGCATCCCAACCCAGTCCAGTATAAAGTCTGATATTAGCCCATATGCCCGATGCCAGCCTATAATGTCTCCTTCTGACTCACAAAGTCACAGGCCAGTGGGTGCAGAATCTTGGCGCTGGCAAGGGTTTCCCCATGGCTCCTCGCTTCCAGGGCTCAGGGGCCGTCAATAGCATCCAGTGGTGGCAGAAGCAACTCGTCGCTGACAGGGGTTTCCACATGACATCTCCAGATTCAGAGGTCTGGCTTCATCAGGACAAAGCCGTGTGGCTTCTCCGGCTCCTCAGGCACTGCCATCTTGTCTTGTGCGTGATTCATAGTCTCTGAGATTGACTCCCAACACCTGGGGGAGAGAGCTTCTCATCTCCACGAGGGAAATATCACGAGATTTCCCAGAAGTCTCAGGAGAAAGCCATGCCCACACGGAGGCCTCATTGGCTACTCAATGGCTATCTCCAGATTAACGGGCTAGACTCCACCCTTACATCCCAATCATGAAATTAGCATAAGCACATGACTGCCACATGGAAGGAGGGGTTCACTGGGTACTAACTCCCTCAGCACTGTGACTTTGTTGTCTGAATGAACTAGCATCGCTCAGAGGAGTGGGGCCATCATTGTCCCTACTTTATGGACAAAGAGACTGTGAGTACCAGTCAGAGGCCAGTCCAAAGTGAGAGAGGAGCCTAGCAACAACAAAAGGGGAGGTTCCTTGTGAGAGTGACAGGGGTTGGAGGGCCTGGGGGGCCAGGAACTCAATCTGAAGATGAATCCTCCTTCCTCCTGGCATGCAGTCAATCTAAGAGCAGGTGGAGAATGACTCATCATACCCACTAGTCCTGGCTCAGAACAGAAAATAACCCAGTGTGGTCACCAGGAATGCTCCAAATCAGGGCTATAATCACAATATCAGTGGTAGCCCTAGAAAAGCGGACTTGAACACCTTCAGCCTGGTCACTTACAGTGAACAGAGAACATCTGGATAATGATTCAGCCTGGTCAGTGTCATCACCAGCAGGTGGATCTGGGTACATGTTTCCCAGGTGTGTTCATAGGCATAGACTAGAGAAAAAATTCAAAGACACTCATATATGTATAAGAAATAGCTTTATATTCAAGAGCAATTGCATATTGAGGAAACAACTCAATCCAGTGCAGATCAAGTCCATAAGTCCGATATTAGCCCAATATGTCTCATACTCATCTATAAAATCCTTTTCAGACTCACAAAACACATGAAATGATGCTGAATGTAGGCAAATCAAAAGACAGTGGGTGCTAAGTCTTGAGGATACAGTGGTGGTAGAAGTATCTCAGGGCTGGCAGGGGTCTTCATGTTCGTCCTTGAGTTCCCAGGTCACGAGGTCAACCAAAGTAGTCTAATCGAGCATCTCTCAGGGAGTGCGCAGAGAGAGGGAAACGTCTCCTGCCTCCAAGGAGAAAATAGAGGAAATCCCACAGTTATCAGGAGAAGACCATACCCACACAGAGACTTCATTGGTTGTATCTTGATTGACAGGCTACATTCCACCCCTTCACTCTTAATCTTTATATTGACAAACAATTCTATAACTACCACACAAAGTAGTGGTGGCACCTCATGAGAAAAGACCTCCTCACCAGCATCCATTTCTATTGAGTAGCAATCATGAAAGGGCTTTTCCCCACAGGACTGAGCCCCACATTACTCTCTTTCCTTTAGGGAAAAGCTGTCCAGGAATATTTAAGCATTGTGAGGACTGTGAACGGGCTAGGGAATTCCTGAAACACTATTCCTTTTCTTCAACCGCTGTACCTTGTCTCTTGCTTTTAGCTCTTGGGGTCTCCAAGTCCCCTCTTCCCCTCTGAACTGGGACCTGGCAGGCATATTGCATGCTGACAACTACGTGTTATCTGAATTTTATCCTTATGTGAATGTCCTGTGATCTAGTCTATGGGCCATTGCCGAGACCAGGCTCCCTTTCACAAAGGAAAAGGAATGAAGAAGCGGTGGTTCGAGAAAGCTGATCTTGTGCTGCTCCGTGCTCAGAGCCCTTCCTTACTGCATGCAAGGTTTAGCTGTTCCTGGGAGGGAGCCTTCTCCCTGGATGGTGGAGAAGGTGCCTCTGACAGCAGGGCGTATGACTTTGTGGCAACAGCAACGATAATGTCAGCAATTTGGGACACCATTTCGGAATGAAATGATCCGACAAACCAAGGCACCACTGGGTGCATGAATGATTCCATACCAAGAAATGTGGAAAGCAACTTCTGAGTCAACTGGCAGAAAACCAAACGGTGAGCTCGATGCTGCTGTTGAGTTCACTCAGACTAATGCTAACCTGTAGGACACAGTAGAACTGCCCTGCACGTTTCTGAGACTAACTCCTTACTACAGTAGAAAGTCGTACCCATTTCCCGGAGAGCACCTGGTGAGTTCACAATCCCAGCCTTATGGATCACAGCCAACTTATAACCACTGTGTCACCAAATGATCCATATGGGTGCCTATTCTAAAGAAAAGCGACCCAATGAAATTAACAAATTGGGGAGCAATATCATTAATATCACATCCAAGGACAATTTTGATGAATATGATTAAGAATCAGTTGCAGCAGTATATGGACAGGAGCTGCCAGAAACTCAAGCTGGGGTTTGAACAGAACATGATGGGAGGCATATCAATATGGATGTCAGATGAATCTTGGCTGATAACAGAGGAAACTAGGAAAATATGTACCTATTTACTCAAGTCTTAGCCAACCTGAATACCAGCGGAGGCACTTAATTGTACCACACACACTGCATTGAAAATGTGCTGAAAGGAGAGAATTCTAGAAAGATGGCAACTGCATAACTCACATCAGAGGGACTCCACAGAAATCAGCCCAGCAGAGTTACTAAGAGGCAAATTCCACACTGTCAGGTCACAGGAGGAGCGCCATAGAGATAAGTAGGCACAGTTAAATAAGGTTTTGAGGGGCTGGGGGGCTTTTGGCTTACCACACTGGAGGTGGCTAGAGTTTGTCCTTAGCTCGGACACTGTCTTGGCTGGAGCAGGGATCATTTGGAACCTGCACCTAGGGATTTTATCTCAGCATAACCACAGCTTACCACTGCTTTGGGGCAGGGATTACATCCCTGCAGCTCCACTGTCAGGGATTGGGGCTAAGTCATATTGTTTCTTTTGTTCCCCTCATTTCTCTCTATTCCCCCTCAGTCTCAGCCAGCTGAGTGTTTTTCTTCCTTTTTTTCTTTCTCTCTTCCCTTTTCTCTCACATGCTACTGCTGATCTGCAGATCACTCCCTGAGCCAAAGGCATTTATACTTACTTGCCCTCTACTCAGCTGGAAGTGCTTAACCTTCTGCAGCATAACTCAAGACTGGGAAAGTTCATCCACCCTCCACCAAGGAATATCTCCCCCAAATTCTTCCAGGGGAACCTCTGCCCCCCTGACTTCTACAGTGCTTAACACTTGGCTGGGGAAATTCCACACATCTTCAGAGGGAATCCTGCCTGCAGGGCTGGACTGTTCTTACCCATCCTTTGGGTTCCCATGTGACTGAGGGTCTTTTCTCCTGCCTGCTGTAGTGCCTCACACAGCCTAAGACAGCCCACCAACACTTGCCAGTGTTCCACACTGCTGTGGGTGTCCCTGCCCATTCTCGACAGCAATTTAACTGACCAGGGAAAATCCACCCATTCTTTGTGGTGCTCTACACCAAGATGGGTAACCCATTAGCTTTCTGTGGCACTCCTGCTGCAGTAGACACCCCCACACCCTTGGTGGCACCTCAGTCTTCCGTGGGCTACACCATCATGGACTCTTTTGAGATAACCAAAATTGCACCATCCTCTTGGGTTCACAACCACCCTGCCATCCAACTTGCCCTCCAAATAACAGCATGCTGTTTGACTAGGGAAAGAGTGAAGCCACAGGATAGGACAATTCCACAGTGCCATTAGCTGCAGGCAGTTCAAAAAAGCATTCCTAAAAGCTTCCCAGAGAACCAGTGCTCTTGAACTTCCTAGAAAATGGCATCTGGCTCCTGTAAAACAATGCAGCACAAACGGCATTTAGCCCTCAATGAAAAAAACCATAGGAACAAAAGGCAATGGAAGATGCCTTGAATCTAACAATGTGCATAGAACTAGCAGGTGTTGACCTGCTCCAGAAACATAGCTTCAGAATGCTGCTTAGAGTCACATAAGATATAAGGGAAATGAGACAGAAAAAAGATGAAATGATAGAGGAGATAAAGTTCACATATTAAAAGGAAATATAAAAACTTAGGGACAAGATAACAAATACAAGGAGCAGACTCACAGACTTCATCAATTGACTACAGTAGATAACCTCACCAGTGACCTAGCAGACAGCCAAGCAGACTTTCACAAACGTGAACAAAAATCTAATAAGATACATCATCAGAGAAGCTCATGAACAAAAATCTAATAAGATAGATCATCAGAGAAGCTGAAGAAAACCTAAGAGCTATGTCTGATTCTATAAAGAGGAAAAATATCAGAACTGAATTTCTGGAGGGAGACCTAATAAGGAAGTCATCTGCAACAATAGTGAGAGAATTCTTGGAGGAAAATTTCCCCAACTTAATGAATGAAAGCCAGGCAACCATTCAGGAGGCTGAAATAACACCAGTTAGACTGAATCCCAAGAAGTCACCAAAACACATGATATTTAAACTATTCAACTTTGAAGAAAAGGAAAAAAAATCATGAAAGCAGTGAGGGAAAAACAAGCCACCATATGTAAAAGTTCCCAAAAAAGAACATGATCAGACCTATCAGTGGATACTATGAAGAAGATGAGAGTGGAGTAACATACTCCAAAAATAGAAGGAAAATAGCGCAAACCCAAAATACTCTACTCAGTCAAATTATTTATCAAGATAGATGGAGAAGTAAGAGTCTTCCCAGAGAAGGAAAACTCAACAAATATGCTAGAAGAAGCCCGGCCCAATAAAATATCTTTTCCGACCGGGTATAGGCAGAAAAACAGCACTCAACAAAATAAAATAAGAGACTGCCACATAGAACAACCCCATTCAGAGGGCAACAATGAGAAAACAACTCCCAAGAATGAAACACAGAAACTCAAAACACACGGATAAGCACGGGAGGTAGGAAAACACCAACAATCTGGGAGGGTGGAAGGTGAGTGTGATAGAAAGGTGGAACCTTCTCCCTGGAGGATGGACATCAGAAAAGAAAGGTGGAAAAGACATCTGTCTGAAGGAAGACATCAGACAGTGTAAAATATGACAAAATAATAATGATTTATAAAGGATCATGAGTTCACGGGGTACCAGGGAAGGAAAGAAAAAGATGAGGAGCTGAAATCAAGGGCTCAAGTTGAAAGCTAATGTTTTGAAATGATGAGGGAAGCAATTGTACAAATGTGCTTCACACAATGGCTGTAGATATAGATTGTGTTAAGAGTTTTATGAGCCTCCAATAAAATGACCCAAAATGGTTCTCTACATTTTAAAAATGGAAGCTCCTATTTCATATTCAATATAAAGCCAGAAAAATCAATTGTGGCAATTAAAATAAAACTTACGTATTCAATGGCATTTCTTATGAAATAAACCAACACAGGGGATGTGTGAAGTAGCAATTAGCAAATTAGAAGTTGTCAAAAACGAACAGAATGCATACATGCTGATATGTTCATTCACTCCTGCAGAATAAATTCTGACTCACAGCAACGCCGTAGGACAGAGTGGAAATACTCCTTAAGGTTTCCAAGGGGCTAAATGCTAGAAGAACAGAAAGCCCCATATTTCTCTGGGGGAGTGACTCATGGCTCCCAACAGCAGACCTTCTGCTTAGGAGTCCACCTTGTAGCCCACTCTGCCTCCAGGCTGAAAGCAGATCTTCATGTAGAAGATCCTGTAGTCTGCTATTCCAAGAATGAACATTTGAAGAGGCACAGTCACATCCATCCTAACAAAGAACAAGATCACTCTTCCAGTAAGACAATATCTCTATACATGCAAGGAAGACCGGACCACATCCCCCACTAGTGCCAGAGAGGCAGAACAGAAGTGCTTTTCTACCTTTCTCCTCCTGAAATGGACCCAACATGTAATCAGGGTGCCCTGAGCATGCCTACTGATTGATGTTGCGAATAGGAAACAAAAAGGTGCAGCAAGGTCAAATTATGAATTTTGTGATATATACAACTTTGGAGAAGGCATGATAGAATTTTGCAGGACCTCCTCCAAAGTGCTAAAAAAAGAATTAATATCACTTTGAGGAACATGGGAAATCCACCAAGTAATGGTGTTTTTAATGAGTGTGAGTGTTGGTAAAGCATAGTGGATATACAATGGAGTGCCACATAGAAAAAAAAATCTATCTTGAAAGAAGCCTTGCCAGAATTCTGCTTAGAATAGGGTGGCACATTATTTTCTTCACTCTATCGAGTGTGTTAATATTTTGGATTAAGTATTTCATATACATTAAATTTTCAGTGTTTGTATTTGATGTGCAATAGTTTATCCCTACATGGTACCATTCTATGTAATTTCCTAATATGTTAACCCAGACTTTGTGTCAACTCATTCTGAATTATAAAATTTTTTACTGTTAAACTATTCAATAATTAGATGATAAAGTGTCAGACACAGATCGGCCATTGACAAATATTTTTAAATATGTTGCTCAAGAAAGCTATTTTATGAGCAATTGTTTTCAAAACTCAATGTGAATGCTATTCTAGGTCTTTGGACATCATCACTCTTAGTGTGATTAATTAATATAGGCTAAACCGCCTGGGGAATAAGACTTAGCAATGTACTTTTGAAAGATTACACTTCACGTCTTTTTTTTTCTTTTCCATCTTTAGTCAACGTCCCAATGGGTTTCCATGTAATGCATTTCCAGAATGACTTTCAACTTCTTTATTTCTTCCACAGTCATGTGGGGCCTGTTCTCCTGTTCCTGTTGGTTGTTGCTGTTAAGGGCGACTGAGTCCATTCTGACCCCTGGCAACCCACTGAACCACAGATGCAAACACTGCTCGATGCTGCTCTGTCCTCACAACTGTGCTGTGCTTGAGCCCATTGGTGCAGCCACGATGTCACAGCATCTCCTTGAGGACTTTCCTCTTCTTCGCTGCCCCTCGATGATACCAAGCATGACACCCCTTCTCTAGGGACTAGACACTTCTGATCATATGTCCAAAGTATACAAAATGAAGGCTCACCATCTTTGTTTCTAAAGAAACTTCTGGGCCTCCCTCATCCTAGACATTTCTGTTTTTTTCTTTAGCGGTCCACAGTAATTTCAAGATTCTTCACCAGTGCCACAAGTCAAATGCATGGATTCTTCTTCCGTCTTTTTTAGCCAATGCCCACCTTCCACACACATATGAGACGATTGAAAATACTGAGTCCTGCTGCTGAGTCCTGGTGGTACAGTGGTTGTGTGTGGGACTGCAGCCCACGGGGTTGATGGTTCAAACCCAGCAGCAGCTCTCCAGGAGCAAGGCTGGACTTCCTACTCCCACCAGGGCAGTGATGCAAAGGGGTAAAAAAAGAAAATACTTTGCATGGGTCAGGTGACCCTTATTTCTCAAAGTAACATCTTTGCTATTCAGTACTCTCAAGAAACGTTGTGCAGCAGATTTACCTAATGCAATATGTCTTTTGATCTGTTGAATGTTGATTTAACGGCTATTACTTGTGGATATAAGGCAGTCAAAATCCTTGACAATGTCAACCTTTTCTCCATACCATGATGTTACTGATTCATCCATTTGTGATGATTTGGATCATCTTTCCATTGAGTTTAATCTGTATCTAAGGCTGTATTTCTTGATATTTTTCCCTAAAGTCCTTCAAATTCTTCTGATCTCCAGCAAGCAAGGTTGTGTTCTCTGAATATCAGCCATTCCTTCGATCCTGATGACACATTCTTCTCCATGCCACCTAGCTTCTCTGTGATGTGCTCAAGGTACAGATCAAAGAAGTACAAGGAGAGGAAACACCACTGACACCCCCTTTTCCTGATTTTGTACCATGCAGTGTTCCTTGTTTCTCTATTACAAATGTCTGTTGGTCCATGTACATGTTCCACAGAAACATAGCAAGGAATTCTGGAATTCCGATTCTTCTCAAGGTTGCCCACAGTTTCTTATAATCCACACAGTTGAGTGCATTGGCATGATAAATAAAACTTATGTAAACATCTATCTGGGATTATGTGCTTTCACTCAAGATACATGTCTGGGTTTTCTACTCTTGGACTTATTTTCATTTTTTTCAGCTTCACCTTAAACTTGCATATGAACAATTGATTATCTATTCTACAGTTAGCCCCCTATCCTGGTTTTAGCTGCTAATATTGTCTTTGAGCTTTCCCGTTGTCTATTCTTACAGGCGTAACCAGTTCGAATTCTGTGTATTCTATCTGGGGACATGTTGTCAAAAAATGATATTTACATTGAACAAGTTGATAATCTTCAAAAATTCTACCATGTGATCGCCAGCTTTGTGAAAGCTTCATTCCCACAGCATTACCACTCATGTTGTTGCTGGTTCAAATATATGACAGCCACTCAAATGTCCTGGATATTCTAGCAGAATCTCTTATTCAGCTAGCTGGGCAGTGAGGAAGCTAAAGGAACTTCCCTACAGTGCAGTCCCTAGTAAAATTATCAGGGAGATTATAAAGAAATAAACCTCAAAATTTATTTGGCTTATTTGTTAGGGACTTCAGCAATCCTATGAGGGAAGGAGAAAGCAATATCTATGGATTAATTGACACATCTAAATGAACAATATTAAATAAAAGCAAGATGAATTACAATGCCCTGATTCCAGGCACATATAAGTACATTCTGAAATCAGTCAACAGGTGGGATACCTGAGATGGGAAGGGGAAGAGTGCAGGTCAACAAAAAGGAGTCATGTTGGTCCATTTGCTTCAACATCACTTGGTGTGCTCTATTCTGACAAGGCAACTCTTCCGCAGTCACATTCTGACTGCTTTCTGACTCAAGGGGCCCATCCTTTAGCGCTATCTCTGACAATGGTCTGCTTCTATTCATTATCCTCTCCCTTCTCTTTAGTGGGCAGTCAAGTGCTTCTTCTTTCTCTGTTCTTTGTCTTGGAGCTCCCTGAAACCTCTTGACTTGGGGTGACTTTGCTGTCATTTCAACTACCAGTGACATAACTCCCAGCCTCACAGCAATACCCAAGGCACCACAGTTTGACAAACTGAAAGACAAGTGGTAGATGCCAAAGCTGGCTGGTATTTATTGAGGACTTTGCGTTCCAGGGCCTGTGCAAAATACATTCGCTGCATTTGATCTTTATGATCATTCAGCATGCACATCGGATCCCAGTGTTACAGAGGAAACTGTGAGTCCTGGAGTGGCAAAAAGCTTATTCACAGTCTTCCAGATGTATGAGGCAGATCTGACATTTGACTTCAAGCCTACATGTTCTGAAGCATAATAATAATCAAAATTCCAAACTCATTGCCATACAACTGATAGTAACCTGTAAGTAGCAGTTAGAAATCATAACATCTATGGAAAATTATTTTTTCACATAGCAGTTTGCTAACAGTTTAATTGAGGAACACATTCAAGTTGTAAAACAATCTTTTTGGGGGTGAGCCTCACTGCCCTCTGGTGGGGAATGAGAGGCCCAGCCTTGCTCCTGGAGAGCTGCTGCTGGATTTGAACCTCCAAGCCAGTGGGCCGCAGTCCCGCATTCAACCACTATGCCACCGGGACTCAGCCCTAAAACAATCTTATAAAGCAGTGCCCTTAGTGGAGCTTTTAGTGGAGAAATACAGAATCTTGTGAAAGTCCACACGTGGTGAACAGTGTTGAGACAGGAAATGGATAAGCAGCTTTGGTTCAAAGCCTGCCCTGGACCACATTACCATGCTAACCCTCCTTATCTGTTCATCGACATTCTGGCCCTGGTGACTTTCCCCATGTTGCCCACCACAGCTAGGATAGGTCTATGCTGAGAAGCTGGAGGAGGGGATAAATTGTCACTCACCTTCCACAGTCAGGATGAGAGTGTTACTTCTGCTGGCACTGATTGGGTTGGAGACCTCACACTGATACTTCCCAGTATCCTTCATCCTGACAGGCTGTATGATGAGGGAGCTGTTGTCCTGGGACACCTTCATCCTCTTCGTGAGCCGAAGTCTTTTACCACCACGGAACCATGAGATGGAGATTCCGTTGTGTTTGGTGAGACAGACCAAGGCCACTGGATTTTCACTTTCCGTGACTGTGGTGCTGCTGGCCAGAATGGAAGGCTTTGTCAAGGACGCTGTGGAAAAACAGAGGAGGACACTGAGGGAGAAACTTGGGGCTTGGGATCTCCATTTTCCTCAGAACTGCCGGACACCTTCCAGGCTCCACCATCAGATCAAAAAGTGACCCCAAGGTTGCTGCCACCCTTCCACAGAGGTGGTGCTTCTGTCCAGTGGGAGCCGTGAGAGCAAGTGGGCCCTCTACTTACTAGGAATTAGCAGACCAGATGCTCTGGAGGATCAGCCCACCATCCTGTCCGCCCACCACCCCTGTCACTGGAAGGGATTTGTCTTGAGCAGACCTTGCTGTGAGACTTTCCTCACACCTCCTGTGACTTTGTAAGGAATCAGGCTCCTCTTTGGTGCATGTGGGGAAGCAGGCTGCTAGCCTCTAGCTCAGGGTCAGGACAGCTTCATGAACAGATGGGAAGGTGTTTCTCTTTTGTTCAATAGTAGGGATCAAGGACACAGGTGGAGTCGTGGTTGCTTGTGCTGTGATCTGCAAGGCCAGCAGGGTGAAACCACCAGCAACTCTTCGGGAAGGTCAGCTTTCCACTCCCTTAATGAATTACCCTCTCAGAGACACATCGGGGCAGTTCCACCCGGTTTAATAGGGTGCTTTGGTTTGGCATTGACTTCATGACACTGAGCTGAGATGTTAGGAAGGAGCACAGTCTGGTTATATCTTCACTTCTTTAGAAACTAGAGAATCTCCCATCTAAAAGAATTCACGCTCAGAAACTTTGCTTCCAGTCTATGGGTTGAGCACCAGGGGAAGGAATGTTCAGAGAGAAATTTAGGAAGTGGCTGCCTGGTGCTGTCCAGTTGGTCCCAACTCACAGAGACCCTACTGACAGCAGAGCAGAACCTTGCCCTGTCCTGTATCGCGCCCCGCCCCCCCCACACACACACACCATTGTTCTTATGCCTGAGCCCATTGAAGCCATGGTGTCCATCCACTTTGTCCAGAACCTGCCTCTTTTCCCCAAACCTCTCTACTTTACCAAGCACGGTATCTTTCTCCAAGATTATTCTGTGCTGGCAACATGTCCAAATCACTTGAGATAAAAACTCAACCCTTACTTCTAAGGCGCATTCTGGTTCTTCTTCTTCCAAGACATATTTGTTCTTTGCCAGCCCATGGTACTTTCAATACAATTAGCAAGCACTGTAGTTCAAATTCATTGCCTCTACTGTGGTCTTTCTTATTCAATAACCAACTTTCACATGCATTGAAAATACCATGCTTTGGTTGAGGTGCACCTTAGCCCTCAAGATAGCATCCTGTCTTTTCAATACTTCAAAGCAAGGGTTCTCAACCTTCTTAATGCCTCTGCCCTTTAATGCAGTTCCTTATCTTGTGGAACCATAATGTGTGAGTCCGGATAGACTAGAGGAACAAATTTCAGAGACAGGCATACAGGTATAAGGAAAGGGTTTATATACAAAAGAAATGTTACACTAAGAAGGCATCCCAATCCAGTCCAGTGCAAAGTTATAAGTCCATTTTATATAGGAACAACCAAAGATAGCTTCCAAACAAAATAATCAAAACTTTAACTTCCCATATTGTTTCCAGAAAATAACTCAGTAAACTCAAAGGACATATCTGACTTCTGTCTAGCCAAAAAAGTAACAATACCACGAGGCACAAGTCAAAAAAGCTTCTACTTTCCATCTTATGACTTGTTCCTCTAGTACCCCACTCCCAAGGTACCATATACTTCATTGCTAATTCATAACTGTAATTTTACTACTGTTATGAATCTGGCAATGCCTGTGAAATGGTCATTTGACTCCCAAAGGGGTCATGTCACACTAGTTGAGAACTGTTGCTTTAAAGAGTTCTTTGGTAGCAGATTTACCCGAGTGCAATGCATCCTAAGAGTTTAGGAAAGGCTTGGACTCTCAGCCCTCTCTATAACTTAGGGAAGCATGTGATAGCTGAATATCAGCAGGACTATCTCCTCTTTCTGGGTCTGGACAGTTGGTCAGCATTGAGCAAGTGCAGTTTCACCATTTCCCATGTCCTTTTAGAAGGAAAGACAATTGAATTTTCTTCTCTGACAGTTCTATGTGCACGGTTTCCTGCATTCACAGGTTTATGTGACCCTTCCCTTCCCCTTCCATGCAGAGACTTCTCGGCTGAATCATCTAATATTGCAAGTACACTTCGTGGCACATGGTTTTCCTCTGTGCATGCTCGGTGTCAGCTTCACACAGCCCCGACAGCTGCGGCTTTACAGGTAGATGAAGCTGCAGGTGCATCAGCCCTAGGTTTTCCCCTCCTTTATGCAGCCTGACCTCAGGTGGTTGACGTGTTGATGGTCTGAGTATTTTCCAGCCTGCACATTTGCTCCATACTTCTGGGTGCCACCAGGGAGGTGCCAGAACCGGGCAGCTGAGTGAGGAATAGGGGACAGAGCAGGGGGCAGAGCTCCAGCTAGCACATCTGTCACCCTCTCTTATCAGAAACATGGGAGTCTGTTCACAGTCATAAGACTTTCCCTGTACACAGTGAGATCCATAAGCGATGGTGCCAGCAAAAGAAAACAAAGAGATGATGGAAGGGTACAGGTTCGTGATGAAGATATTAGTCCGCCTTGAAAACATATCCGCATTCCCCCATGACGAAAGTCTTCCTCTGCCACCCCTCCCCACACTCCAACCCACTGCCCACATTCTCTTGAGGTTCCTGAGATTGACATAGCCCCCTCCTACATTTCAGCCTGAACCCAAGGTCTATCCTGATAAATAAAAGAGCAAGAGGAGCCAGCAGTCTCCTAGGATGTGATGAAGGGGGTAAGGTAAAGAATTTGAGATTTCTGTGTGCCTAGAAAATCACTACTTTAAGATTTTTTCAGAAAAGCAGACTGGCCTCCACCTCAAAGCTCAAGCTTGCCGTTCCAGGGAGCCACTTGCCAGACACTGTGATAGTGTCCACTGTGGTTCTACTGAGGGCAGAGGCAGGGTGACGGACGCAGCACATATAGTTCCCACTGACACATACAGGGATATCAGGAATAAAGAGCTGCTGTGCGGATTACCTGGAGGTCTCATTGCTAAGACAAGACTACTGTGCCGATGGGTTGGAAACTGCTTGACAGGTGAGGCTGATGATGTACCCTAGAGAGTAATGCTTAGTGTCGGGGACATTTGGGGCAAACAGTATAAAGCCTTGTCGTGATGGCTTCCCCAGAGGGAAGGGCCACAGTTCCCCTCTGAGTCTTGCTTTTTAAAAGTCCCACAGAATAAGGCCTCTTCCTTGACTGAGCCTGATTCTGAGACAACTGACCTGAAAAAATCAAGCTTTGACCCTGAAAAAATCACTGATCAGGAGCAGCCTCGCCCCTTGTCATCTCTTATATGACTCTGCTTGTCTGTATTTCCCAGAGAAAGGAGGCCATGGCCTCCCTGGGTGTCCGGGAGCTGATGGTCCATATACCTAGACCTGAGTACCCTAATGCTGACTGGCCTCTGACACTGTGGAATTGGGCAGAAGCCTGTGTCAGGGGGAAGCAGAAGACACAGAAAACACTCAGAAAGAAAGGATTGCTATGCCTGGAACTCATTGGGTTCCTGGGTCCACATTCACAAAGTCCTGATTCATTCTATGTGATAGTGTGTATGGTGAAAGTCTTATTGTCCACGGACAGCTCTAGCCTGGACTTGCCTGGAATATTCTGATTGTTTATCAACCACTGGTAGGTTGTGTTCTGAGTCTCGGGTTCACAGGACAAGGTTACAGAGTCTTTGTCCTCTACAGGGTTGGAGTTGCTGCTCTTGATGGAGGGTTTTAGTAACTTCCCTGTCTGATAAAAGAGAAAAAATATTACCTCTTTGGGATTTTGTTTCTTGCAGCCTACCTAGAGGATTTCATATATTTGCCTTATCAGACAATGCTTCAAAACTTGAGTATGAGAGAATATAAGCCTTATATCAGCTTGAGTCTTGACTCATTTGCAGAAAAAGATCTGTTTGTTTCTCAAATTTTCAAAAAGGAGAAGGTCTAGGGATCAGAGATCATCTCTGGCCTTCCCTGGCTCTTCTCTGATCAGCTGGTTGCTTGATTGACATCAGCTTTCTTCTCTGAAACATGTGTGTGCTGCAGTCCCCGAAGCTGTCCAACTCTACATTGTCCAGCCCCGGGATGCTTTTCTAAAACTTCCAAGATATTCTAGATGTGGGGAAAGATGGGACTTCTTATCATTCTCAAATCTGAAGCTAGGGGACAGCCTATCTGTTGACTGGGTGCTATGCAGAAACTACACCCGGTGACAAAGAATAAGCCAGTGCACAACCTAGTGGTCAGGCCAGGGCATCAGAAGATGAGGAAATTCTTTTCAATTTTTTATGGTGACTGAGAAGAGATCATGACCCAGTGGTCTGAAATCAAAGAATAATCTAGAAAAGAGCAAGTGAATAAGCAGAAAATACTGGATTTGGAGAAAAAAACTTTTTTTCTCTAGTGGGCCATTAATATCCCTTGTTCCATGATTGAAAACATACGAGATCACATTTACCTGCCCTGAAATACACGTGGACCATTCAATATGCAGAAGGGTCACTATCAAGAAATGAGGAGAGCATACACTTGCTGTGGGTCTGGCCATGATGGACCACTTGTGTGAAGTGAACTTCAACGTAAGTTTGATCAAATGTTGAAATTTCTCCCATCTGTGAAAATGATTATCAATGAGTCAAAGATCGAAGGCTAATTGCCAGAAGAGTTATTCATAATAGAGAACACTAGATGCATTTAGGCTAAGCTCTCATGGCCAGTAACCACCGCGGTACCATTAAAGGAAGATGCTGAAGCCCGTTTGAAATCAGGCGCTTCCTGGATGGGAAGAGACAAGCGAGTGGAAAGAATTGATCAGAGTGAAATTCGGAGGTTTCTCAATATAGAAGGAGAAAAGACATCAAATTAGAAGTACTGGTGTTGGGCAGGGCAGGAAAGAGATCCTTGTCACTAACATCTCACAGAGAGGTCAGGAATCATTCATTTATTGACGCACCATTTCCTCTTTCCTTTAGAGCAATTTATTACCTGCCGGAGCACGTGTGCAGGAGGAGAGAGAAAGCAAATTTCTCTCCTTTGTGCTCTGGTTGGAGACTCCGAACAGTTCAGTGAACAAACACAGTGAGGAATCCCGTGTTAGGGGGCGCTTGGATTGCCGGCATGGAGGTGGAGGCTTGTGTATGCATGCCCCTAACTAATCAAGGACAAAGTAAATAATTTAGTTCTTCGGTAAAACAGCACTCACTATTCATTTGTCGGACACCTTCCCTGCCCCCCCACCTCTGCCCCCATTAAAAGCTCATCCTGGGGGATGTCTAAGAAGAAAGTTTGCGAACCAGCGGCTGTTTTAAGTGTTTACCCCCTCAGTAAGGCTCCACAAGTGGCAGGAAAGATCAGGATTATGGCCGCAGAGAGATCGTGGTGCAAAACTGATCAGATGGTCATGGTCCCTCTGAGCCTGATTCAGTGCTTCTCCATTCCCCAGTGTCCCCTTAGTAATACCAATGAAAGGATAAATAGTGTCTAGTCTACAAGGCTATCTGAATTGACCTCAGCATATTCACATTTGCCTTACTTAAATCTATGCACAGAAGATACACATAAATAATACTTCCTTAAAGAGTCAGAGTCTCAGAAACTCACAGAAGTTGCACCCTATCCTACAGGCTTCCTATAAGTCAGCATGGACTCGATGGTTGTTTCATTCTTTTCTCCACTAACCAGAGGGCTCCCTCAGATGGAAAAACACTACCTGTAGCATCTTCTCCCCTCTTTCTTTCTCCCGAGGACACTGACCTTCCTGTGAAGGAGACTAAACTGCATAGGGCCGTCAGCCAACGGTCTGGAGCACTGGTCTTTCTCTGGTCTCCAAACTGAACCTCAGCAGGACTCAGCTTATTATTCACTGACTAGAATAGCTCTTGGAGCTGAGCTGTGAGTCCAGGAGCTCCAGGAGTCTGAAGTCAGTCCATTGTTGCTCCAAAGCAGCCCTGCCCTGGAGGGGAATATGGAATCCTTGTGACAGGCTCCCTAGGCTCAGGTAGAAACAGGCCTAGGACATCATGTCAAAAGGCTTCTTGAGCATAAGTTTGTCTGCAAGGACCCAGGAATCACTCCCCCCAGCACCTGACCAAATGCTTCAGGGGCGCATTCAGTCGAAGTGCCCCATGAAGTGGGGCCGGGATTGATTGAGGGATCACCTATTTGTGGAGTTAACAACCCTCAGAGGATCCTCTCTGCTGGGAATGTCTGCACGGTACAGATTCAGGGGAAGATTTCTGATGGAAAAGCTCCACTCCAGGAATGGACAGAAAGCAGTGAGTGAAGCATAGCAATCACCCAGACCTGCCAAGCATTATCTGAGAATAGAATCAACCCTTCTTCATGCCCGCAGTCAGAGAGAAATGACTCACAGAATACTTGGATCTGTTCAGCATGTATCCCCGGCACTTCATCTGTATTTGATAATAGTAGTATGTAGATTCCAGCATCATCCAGGGTGACGTTCCGCAACAACAGGGATCCATTGGGGTATATGATCTCTCGACCAGTGTAAGCAGGCCCCCAAGTAACCGTTCCAGGTGATACCAAATAATATGCAATTTCACTGTCATTCTCCAAGCTGTCCCCTTTATACCAATAGTAGAATAAAGCTTCTTCTTCTGAAGGATTGTGGAGAAGAACATCCTGTCCTTCTGCAGCAAATCTGGGCGTGGATGCAATGGATTGTGCTGTGGTGGGCGGGCTCCATGAGAGGAACAGTGAGACTAGGAGGGAAGAGAGAGGAAGTGACATCAGCACATGGACGAGGGTGTTGGGAGGGAGAGCTGGGCCCTTGAGTCTGAGCAGGTCTCTCTCAGCCCTGGGACAAGGAGGGAGGGAGCTTCTGAAGGTCAGCACTGCTGAGTGCCTTTGATCCTGTCAGCTTTCTTGTGTCTCATCCTCTCCCCAGAGCTCAACCACTGTCTTCAGGTACCTGCTCGCACTCAGCGGAACCCGTGGGAGGGGCGCGTCCGCAGACCTCTGTCCTCACTTCCATGCTTTCCCTGCTCTGTGTCCTCCATGGTGTGTATCACTACCTGACATCACATGGCAATCTATTTGCTTGTGTATTGCCCTCTCCCCTAGGTGAACCTCATGAAGGTGGGGAGGGGGCTGTACCCCTACTGCCGAGACAGGGCTCAACCCTGCCAGAGGGGTCAGGGAAGGTACTCTTCCACATCCTGGTGTTTTCTTCCCCTGTATGCAATGGGTTGGCCAAGACAAGGGTTAGAGGACCTGGTTGGAGGGTTTCCCTAGCTAACAAACATAGGCATGCATTATATTAAAAATGTTACGACTTTTAAAAACTCTTTGCTTAGAGCTGGCTAATTTGGAAGCCATACTGCACTTGAGGCATTGCCTTGACCAAGTCTCCTGGTGTGATGGGCGATGATGGGACCACTGATCACGAGGGCAGCAGTTGGAACCACCCACTGAGCCTCGGGAGCGAGATGGAGCTTCTGCCCCAGGAAAGACTCACAGCCTTGGAACAACTGGACGGGGCTGTTCTCCTCTGAGCTGTAGAATCGCTGAGAGTCAGAATGGACTGAGAGCAGCACATTTGTCCTTTTCTCTTCTGTTTCTTAACCAATTCCAGTTCCCTGAAATTTTCTGTTCTGGCCCACCTCCCCCTTCTGTATCCTGTCTGTTCTCACAGGAGCTTTCTGTCACCTCCTAGACTCCTGGCCTTCTGGGGAGACCCAGACTGCCTCTGTTGTCCTACTCTCCCACCCCCAGGGATTTGTCCCTTCTTACCTATGAATAGTGTCGCCTGCCAGGAGATGTGTCCTTTGCTGGGAGTGACTGAGCAGGGCTCCATGGTCTCTGCTGCTGCTCTCTGCTCCCTCTGTGAGAAGAACTCCAGCTCCAGAACTGCTCACACAGCTGATGCCCAGAGGTGCCAGCTCTGCTGTCCGTCCTTCTTTATGAGCACCAAGGCAGGAGCTTCCCCAGGTCAGGTGGGCTGGGGGCGGGGTCTATTCTTTTCCCCTCCCTTTCCACATCTGTCCCTAACCTTACTTCAGTCCCTTCTGTCTGCACTAGAGTGTCCCTGGGAACTGCAACCTCTGATTTCTCAGTCTTGACCCTCCCCCACCCCCTCCCCCCATGGTTGATGGGGTGAGCATAGTGCTGGGGCCTAGACTTCCAGAGCTGTGCCTTCCCCAATGACTGGGGCAGGGGCACAGTGGTTTCTTCCATGGAGTTCCCTCTTATCACCATTTGGTCTTTCCCTTCAGAGCAGGAGCTCCAGGGGTGACATCAGCACCTCTTGTCACTGGGAATTCTGCCTCAGTGTGCAGCATAGTCACTTTGCAGAGTGGTCAGACATCCAGATGATGCCTTGAAACGTCACTTCAGCAGCTGCACAGTCAATGTTGAGAATGCCCTGCAGGGCTGAGAGCCAGTGACCTGGTTGGCAGAGATAACATCTGACCCTTTCCTGTGTACCTGATAGTCAGAAAAGCTAGAAACCAAACACACTGTCATCAAATGGGTTGTGACTCATCGGGACCATAATTCCGATGTAAATCCGACAGTAAATCTTGCTGGAAGAGATAGCATCATCTTTTCTCCATTGTTGAGTTTCACCAGCATGTCCTCAGCTTCCTGAGATAGAGGCTAAGAAGCTGGTGTCCAGCAGGGAACTGCAGCTGCTGTAGGTGAGGGTGGTGGCAGGGCACATTTCCTGAGGGTCCTCAAGAGAGAAGACTGGTAATGGCAGGCGGGTCCCATGTCCTTAGGACAATGTGTCATGGCAGCGATCTCTTTTCTTTCTTTTTGCTGAGTAATAGTTCAAAACCCATCTGTGGTCTCTCTGACTGTCTTGGGCAGCTTGTGTCATTGTCCAAGGGTGTGACCATGCCCACCTTGCCTTATCCATGGATGGGCCCAGGCAGAAAGTGAGGAGCTTCACAGGCACCCCCTGCAGCACAGGGCCCCTGAGTCTCAGGCAGGAGGCACAAGACAGACTTGGCCTGTAGGAGGGGACTCATCTGGGTCTGTGGACAGAAAAGATGGAAACCCGTCTCTGCTTCCATCTCTTTAGGGAAAAGTTCTGTCCATGTCCCAGGAGAAATGCTTTATTCAGTGTTATGTCTCCCTAAGATGGCCCTGAAGAGACCTGTGGTTAATTTCTGTTCTGCATTCTGTTGAATGCAGCCCGTGCTCCAAAGGACATGGCCTTATCCTGACCCTGGCCAAGATGGCCTTTCACTCTCAGGTTGTGGGTCATGCTCAGATTCTGTTCCCTGCAGGTCTGCAGGCTGCTCTGGCTCTACTCCAGTGTAGGCTACACCCTAGGAGAGGGTGGACGCTCTTCAAAGGACTGTTCAATCTGGGGTCTGGAGGGATTCTCACTCAGGTGGATGCACTTACTGCCCAAGAGCAACTTTCTGTCCCCCAAAAGTGAAAAGCTTAGTGAGGCGTTTTGGCTGCACCAGAGAAAAACAACCGAGAGGTTGACCCACTTGGTGCTTTCTACCAACTAGGATGCTGGGATCCTGTGAGGTGCTTATTAAAGGAGGGGAGGTCCTTGTGGGACTTAGCTCCTCTGAAATGGAAGGAAAAGTGGATCCTATGAAATCCTGTCTTCAATCCGTGTTGTGGGTTCTCCTGATTCCAAGGATTCCTTGAAACTGGGAATATGAATCCGGAAACCAGAGTCAAGTATCCCCACAGGCCAGGGACCCATGGTGGTGGAGACTCTCACCCTTACTGCCCTGTGACCACTAACAAGCTACAGATCACAGGCCTGGGTGAGTTTTCCTGGAGTGAATTTGGTCTCTGTGCTCATTGTCAAGAGTGCCCTGTCCAACTTCTTGACATTTTAAGGATTAAAAGCCCTATGCACTTGCTTGCTTCCTCCTGTGTGGATGTTGCTGGCACCCCTGAATCTGTGAAATGTGTTCTAACCCTCAGGAGTAAGGATGGGAGGTGATTGTGTAATCTCTCCTATTAAAAGAATATTTATTGCACATCTGCTACATGTCAAGCCTTGTCTTAGGCCCCGGAGTTCCACACATAAGATATATATTTGGACCAAATGACATAATTATAATGGTTATGAAGGATGCTTCTCTGGGTATCTGAGCATATCTGGAGAACACAGAGAGGGTCTCCCAGCTGGGAAGAGCCCTTTTTAGTAAATCCTAAGCATCAAGGGATGTTAACAAGGGAATGAGAGAGGTTGTGGAATAAAGAATGTGGTGCAGGGGGAAGGGCCTTCAGGTTGGCAGAGCGTGGGGGATGGAGGGGCTGAGAGCATCTAGTGTTGGCAGGTAGACAGTGAGGTGGGCTTTGGATTGAGGAGACTAAAGAGAATCAACAGCCTTCACTGCCGGAAGTGGGCGACGCTCTGGCTTTGCTGCTCTTTGCTGGACAATTAGAAAACACAGAAGAAACTACGTGTCCATTTGTTTTTAAAAATCACTGTGAAATTCACACAACATACAGTGGTCACATGCATATTAGATAAAAATAGATTTTTAGGTCAAAATGTGTTAGAGGAGACACTGAGAAACATTTTTTAAGGTCGTTTCATTGAGGGCTCATACAGCTCTTATCACAATGGATGCATGCATCCACTGTGTCAAGCACATTTGTACATGTGTTGCCATCATCAGTCTCAAAGCATTTGCTTTCTACTGGCGCCCTTGGTATCAGATCCTCCTCTTCCCCCTCCCTTGATGCCCCCTTCCTCATGAACCCTTGATAATATATAAAGTATTACTATTATTTTGTTATGTCTTACACTGTCTGACATCTCGCTTCACCCACTTTTCTGTTGTCCATCCCCCAAGGAGATATCCTTATAATCAGTTCCCCTTCTGCCCCAATTTCCCTTCAATCTCCTAGTATTACCCTCCTCACAACTGGTGCTGAAGGTATCGTCTATTCTATGGGGATCATGATAGTGGGAGCGGAGGGAGGGACGTATTTAAGAACTACAGGTACGTTGTACATTTCATCTTAGCTACACCTCACCCGGATTGGTTTATCTTCTCTGCATGACCCTTTTACAAGGGTATATCCAGTTACCTACAGAGGGGCTTTGGGTCCCCAATCCGCCCTCTCCCTCGTTCTCAAAGATATTTTGTTGTCGTTCTTTGATGCCTGGCACCTGATCCCTTTGACATTGTGTGGTCACAGTGACTGGTGTGCTTTTTCCACATGGGTTTGGCTGCTTCTGAGCTGGATGGCCAGCTTCCCCTCCCAACACTGTTGCCCACGTGCTGATGTCCCTTTCTCTCTCTTTCCCCTCCTAGTCTCACTGTTCCTCTCATGGAGCCCGCCCACCACAGCACAACTCCCTGTTCAATCCCTGCCATGCTGCTGAAGGACAGGATGTTCTCCTCCACAACCCTTCACAAGCAGAAGTTTTAGTCTACAGCTGGTACAAAGGGAACTGATTAGAGCCCAAGGATCACTCTGTAGCATATGTAGTAGCACCTAGAAAAAGCAGCCATGGGCCAGTAGCACCTAGAAAAAGCAGCCATGAGCCAACCCATACTGGTCGATAGACAGCAGCCCTCTCTGGGTCCCTGATGTTGCAGAAAGTCATCCAGGCAAACACCAGAACCTACACACTAACAACCATCGAATCAGTGCTGAAATAAACCAACACAATAAGGTAGAACTTTCACTGTGAGTTTCTGGGAGTGTAGTTCTTTAAGGAAGGATTGCTTATGCAGCTCCTCTGTACCTAGCTATAAGTTAGTCTTTGTGCATATGTTAAGGTTAATTCAGATAGCCTTGTAAGGTAGATACAGTTAATCCTTTCATTAGCTTTACTGAGGGGGAACAAGCATGGAGAGAAGAATTACTGAAGCAGGCTTAGAGATACCATGATGATCAGATCAGCTTCACATCAAGATCTGTCTGCAGCCATGGCTGATATTTCCCCCAGTCTTATTAAGGGGTGGGAGTGGGTGGAAAGTGGACCCTGAAGGCAACCACTGGTTCAGATACTTTGTTCTTAGAACTATCCCTCTTCCTCATTGGAAGAAGGAGGTTCTCATCAAGTGGGTGGAGGTAGGGAAGGTGCCAGACAAATGAATAGTTCATGCTGTTGTAGGTAAGAACGAAATGACTTAATTTAATCATCATTAAAGGGCAGGCATACACAGGCCTCCACCCCATTCAACCAATCCACATGCTCCCTACCCTGAGGGGAGCCACGGCTGTGTTTGTTGACTGTGTTCAGCCATGACTGAATTGTGCCATGTCTCTCCCATTGGAGCACAAAGGAGAGGGCTTTGCTCTCTCTCACCCCATGCACACGTGATCCAGTGGGTAATACATTCCTCTAAAGCAACGCTTCTCAACCTCTCGGTTGAGACCCCCTTTCTGGATGGGAATGACCCTTTCACAGGGGTGGCCTGAGACCATCAGAAATCACATATTAAGAACTGAGACACCACTCCTCTGTCCATCTCCGGGCAGTCTACCCACATGCAAGATATTCCCGCAAGTGAGTACCGGCTGAAGACGGTTACCCATGATACACCAGGCTTCAAGACAAAATTTGATTGACTTTTAATTTGAAATAAATATTTCCCAATATATAATTACATGTTGCTTTGTATTAGTCACAATGCTTTAATTATGTTCGCTTTGTAACAATGAAGACGCATCCTGCATATCAGATAGTTACATGGTGATTCATAAGAGTAGAAAAATTACAACTATGAAGTAGTAATGAAAATCATTTTATGGTTGGGGTCACCACAATATGAGGAACTCTATTAAAGGATGGCAGAATGAGGAAGGATGAGAACCACTGCTCCAAAGGAAGGAAGAAGGAAACGATCAAATAAATGAATGATTCATAATCTTTCTGGGAGAAGTTAATGACAAGGGCCTTTTTTCTACAAAGACTAACACCAGTTCTTCTACTTTGATGTTTTTTATATATTTTGTTTGTTTGTTTGTTTGGGCATCACTGACCTCTGGTGGTGAGAGTAGGAGGCTCAGTCTTCTTGCTCCTGTGGAGCTGCTGCTGGAATTGAACCTCCGTTGCAGTGGGCCACAGTCCCGTGCATAACCACGCCACCGGGGCTCTGCCCTTCTATATTTCTATATCTCAGAATTTCCCTCTGTCAGTTCTGATCAATTCTGTCCCCTCAGCAGGCTCACCTGTCTCTCCCCAGCCAGGAAGTTGCTGATTTCAAGTTGATGTCAGCATAATCCTTTGACGGTACTGTGATCTTTACTGGCCATCAGGGGTTAACCTAAAGGTGCCTGATGTTCTCTATTACAAATACTCCTTTCAGAAATCGGTCTTGGATATTTTAGTCATGATAATCATTTTTAGATATGGAAGAAATTGAAATATTCTTCTAATTTATGTCTTAATCCACTACACACAAGTAATTCACATTGGGCAGGGCCTCTCCCTCACTTCCTACCAGTATTCCGTCTGCATTCAGAACTCTCACCTCTATATCAGGAAAGGTAAGGGTTGTGTCATCTATCTTCCATCATCTCTGTCAAGGGACATTAAAGATCAAGGAAAGAGAATAGGGTCCTATTACCAAAGGCAGCCCCTGCCTGTCTATCTATACCCTCCGTCTTTTCTATCTTATTCCTTGGATTCAAGTCTACGGGCTCATGAGTTTTCCTCAGTCACCATTAAAGATAGAGAAGAATTTGTCCATCTTTTGACTTCATTGTCTGACCAGTGCAATTTCTACTCATGTCCCATATCTGTAATTTGAAAATGAGAAAGGCCAGCATTAGTCAGATATAAGATATCTTTGAACAAGAAATTATGTTTCAGAAGACCACAATTGACTGATCAATGTAGATTAGATTAGAGGGAACACAGCAAAAACAAGTTCCAGATAATTAAGCTGAGGTAAATGCAGAGCCCAGTCAGAGAGAAGCCTAAGAGAGGTCTTGGATGGTCTCTCATCTCCAGTCCTGTGACTTTCCATGTGGAAATGGGGCTATTCTGTTAAGAGTTGAGAAAATTAGATTTATTTTTTCTCAGTGATAAAATAAGACAAGTCTTAAATTCTGAGCAATCCCATTGCCAAGCAAGTTTCAAGTAATGCAAAGATCTGCTCTTTTTGTGTTAAAAAGTATAGGTTGGCTGAGAGGTGCACACTGCTAGCCCTGTCTGGAAGCTGTTTTTGCAGGAATCAAAAATAGTGAATGAGGCCATTTTTCTCTGCTTTCTCTGATGGGGAAGTTCCCCAAACCCTCCATGAAGAGCAGCAGTTCCAATCTAATGAAGGACAAGCCCTCTGTGCCCTTACTGTGTGAACCTGAGACTCAGAAAGCAACCTCTCAGTAGTTGATAAACAATCAGAACCTCCCAGATAATTTGAGGCTGGAGCTGCCCATGAACAACAGGACTCTCACTGTACACACTGCCACGAGGAATGAATCATGATTTCATGAATATAGAACTAGGAATCCAGTGAATTCCAGCCATAGTGACCCGTTCTTCCTGTATGCTCTATGGGAATAACTTCTGTTCACACACCTGGCCCAGATTTCTTCACAATCACACCCTGACAGACTCCAGGCAACATCAGCCTCTCAGGTTCAAGTACATGGACCATCAGCCATTGGACAGCCATGTCGGACAAAGCATCTTTTCTCTGGAAAATCTGGGCAACTCCAGTCATGCCAGCAAAGAAGAAGGGGTGGGATGATCCTGGTCAATGTCATGCTCAGGGTCAAAGCTTGAGCTGGAGAAACAGGTCAATAGTGTCAGAATCAAGTTCAGAATAGTAAGGGGTTTATTCTCTGGGACTTTAAAAAAAAGACTCAGAGAAAAGCTGTGGCCCTTCCCTCTGGTCACATCACAACATGGCTTTATTTTGCTCCAGATGGTCCAGACACCCTCACCCCATTTCTTCCTCAGCTGAGTATTCCTCTACATGGGAAGACATCCACCTCACCTACCAAGCAGTTTCTAACACATCTGCAGAGTTTCCTTGGTTTATCATTGAAACGTACAGGCCATCCACACAGCAGCTCCTTATCCCTGACATCAGGATGCATGGCAGTGAGAACTATACCTGCCGTGTCCATAACTCAACCACTGGTCTCCAAGTCACGACTACCACAGCGTCTGGTGAGGGACTTGCTGGAAGAGTAACCCTGAGCAATGGGTTGGAGGCCAGTCTTGTTCTCTGGTAAACAAAACAACCTGAAACTTCTTATTCTCATTCCACGTTATCTGAGCAAAAAAGAAACCCCAAACTCTGTCCCTCAAAGGATCTCACTACATCCCTGGAGACTGTTGGCTCCTCTTGTTCTTTCTAGAGAAGACCTAAAGTTCATCCTGGAATGTAAAGGGTAGCTCTTTTTCAGTCTGCAGAATAGGCAGGGTGTGATGTGGACAGGCTGACAGATTCATAGTTGGCAGTGGGGTGGGGAGGACAAAAGTAGCCTCAAGAACAACCAATCTGTCACACTAGCCCAGTTCTGATTCTATCTGTGTTCTGAGCAAAGAATGTGAAGCAGTTGTGCAGACAGACACCTAGACAGCCCAGCAATGCCTCAACCACAGCAGATCAGGCTGCAGGAAAGGGGTTCAAAGTCGGGGTGATGCATCTGAAGCTGTGTCAAGAGTGGTAGGTGGCCAACGTCAAACAGTGTGACACAGACACAGATCATTCACAAAGGATCATAGTGTTTTGCAAAGCATTCTCAGAAAGCTCGGCTGATTCACCCACCAAGTTGTTAATGGGAGGGAAGGGGCAGGACCAAAGTATGCTGTGCGAAACCTGTGAAAGCAGGAGCCTCTTTAGAGAAGGAAGATTCAGATATCTTCCACTCATAGAAAGTGATAAAAAAAATGGTGAGTTACTATGCTTTCAAAGGTGGGAAACTTTCTGGGCTCAGAAATAAGGCAGTTGAATGGACTTGTCATTCTCATAAAACCCAACTCACTGCCATCTAGCCAATGCTACCTCCCTGTGATTTCCTGAGATCATTTTCAAGAGAGAAAGCCCAGACTTTCCCCCACAGAGCTGCTCACGGTTTTGAAGCACATCACCGCACAACACGTAAAACACTGTGTCGCCATGGCTCCTAGGTTTCTCTCATTTATAGACAGGGTCGAGAGTACAGGTCTTTTTAAGAGTATAACAATGCACTGTGTTGGGTGAATCTGCTGCACAAGACCTCTTTAAGATGTTGAAAAGCGGACTGAGCCCTGGTCGCGTATGGTTGAGTGCAAGACTGTGGCCCACTGGCTTGGCAGTTCAAACCCAGCAGCAGCTCTCCAGGAGCAAGGCTGGGCCTCTCACTCCCACCAGAGGGCAGTGATGCTCCCCCCCAAAAAATGTTGAAAAGCAAGGATGTGACCTTGAAGACTACGGTGTGCCTGACCAAGGTGGGGTTGGCTCTGTTGGAAAGAGGGTCTTTTTGAGTCAGAAACAACTCACTGTCAGCCAACAGCAACACACAATGACTTCCCTCTTACTTTTCCTTCACTTGGTACTCAATCCTTAGACCAGAAGCAAAACCTTTCTCAGATCATGAAATCTTTTTGATTGGAAACTCTAGTTTCTAAAGCAGGGAAGATTTCGAGGTGGTGCTCATCCCTAACATCTCAAGCCCCTACTATGAAGTCAATGTTGATACGCAGCAACCCAGTAGGACAGGCAGAACTGCCCTATGAGATTCTGAGACTGTAAACTCTTTACAGGAGTATAAAGCTCTGTATTTCTCCTGAGGAGCAGATGGTGGTTTCACACTTCTGACCTTGCAGTTCACAGCAGAGTAACTACTAAACCACCAGTGTCTCTTATCCCTCACATACTGTTGAACAAAAGAGAACCCTCTTGCCATCTATATTTTAAGGTGCCCTGCCCCTGAGCTATAGGAGGTCAGTAGGCTGCCTTCCCCACAGGCACATCACTGTCTACTAAAGAGAAGCCTGATCTCTTTTAAAGTCACAGGAAGGGCTTGGAAGGGCTCACGACAGCGTCAGCCAGAGACAAATCTCTCCCAGTGGTAGAGGGGGTGGGAAGATGGGCTAGGAAGAGGCCCTGTGTTGATCTTCCAGAGCCCCAGGGCTGCGCCCATTTCCCAGTGAAGGGAGGGGCCACCTGCTCTCACAGATCCCACTGGATGCACCACCTTTCTGGAAGGTTAGGGCAACCTCAGGACCAGCTTTAAAACTCACTCTGAGTCCTGGAAGGTGGCTGACAGCTCCTAGGAAAATGACGGTCCCGAGTCCTAAGCCCCCTCTCAGTCAACTCCTTTGTTTTACAGATTCCTCGGCCAAGCCTTCCATCCAAACCAGCAACTTCACAGTCACACAACATACAGACCCAGGGTCTTGACCTGCCTCAGCAAACACAACAGAATCTCCATCTCATGGTTCCACTATGGTGAAAGACTGAGACTCATGGAGAGGATGAAGCTGTCCCAGGACAACAGCTCCCTCACCATAAACCTTGTCAGGATGGAGGATGCTGGGAAGTATAAGTGTGAGGTCTCCAACCCAGCCAGTGCCAGCAGAGGTGACTCCGTCATCCTGAGTGAGGAAGGTAAGTAATATCTCATGCCCTCCTACACCTTCTCAGCATAGACTAACTCTAACAATGGTGTGCAAAATGGATCAATGTCACAGGGTCTAGAATATCAGTAAAAGCACATTTACAGTAAACAAAGGCAAGGTGTCCACTAACCCAGGATCTGAAACAAACACAGTCATAAGATATTGGTGCTTCATATTCCACATCTGATATTCATTATGTAAACTTGCACAAAATTCTGAATTTCTCCAGGTCCCAAATTCTTCAAGTGATCACTGTAACAAACGCAGCTGATTCCTGAGTGTTTTGCAGATCTAACATGATCATGAATTACATTTATCAAAGCTATCAACATTTCACAAAGAGAAAATGTTTCGTAAATGTTTAAAACCCCAACCTCACTGCCATAGAGTCAATACTGACTTGGAGTGACTCCCTGTGAGTCCTCGAGCTGGTAACTGTTTATCAGAGTAGAAAGTTCAGTCTGTTTCGCCAGTCTTTCTCCCATGGAATTGTTCATTGACGACCATGCAAATCTCAGTCCAATCAGTAGCCACTACACCACCAGGGCTTACCTCTTATTTCTGCCTCTATTTTACTGCCTGAATGTAGGTAGGATGAGAGTCAAATTCTAGACGTACCTTCTATCAACTGTATGATTTGGATAAGTTTTTCATCACTCCATGCCTCAGTTTTTCTCTTTCTTTTTTAAAGACATATTTGCAAGTTTTATTTCATTGTTCTTCAAAATACTTTTATTTGAGGCTCTTACATCTCATCAGAATCCATCCATCCATCCAGTGTGTCAGGCACATTTGCACATATGCAACTGTCATCACTTTGAAAGCATTCTCCTTCAACTTGAGCCCCTAATATCAGCTCCCCATTTCTTCCCCCTCAGTCACGCAGGCACCCATGCTCCCTCCCAAACCTTGGATAAGTTATATATTATTATTTTCATATCTTACATAGTCCTCCATCAACCCTCACTGACTTTTAAGTTGTTCATCTCCTTGTTTATCTTCAAGCCTTTAGTATCCCAGATACTAAATAGTTGTTCATCCCCTTGGACACCTCACGATCACACAAGCTGGTGTGCTTCTTCAATCGGGGGCATTGTTGCTTCTGAACTAGATGGTTGCTTGTTTATCTTCAAGCCTTTAGTATCCCAGACTCTATATTTTTTTTATAGCTAGGCATCATCGATTTTCTTCACCACATTTGCTTATGCACCAATTTTTGTCTTCAGCAATCCTGTTAGGAAGATGAGCATCATATTATGTCAGAATATTAGAATAAAGTGTTCTTGTGTTAAGGCAGTATTTGAGTTGCGGTCCAATGTCATCTGCAACCTTAATTCTTAGCATATAGCTATGATTGTGCAGTTTTAGTCTCATCTCATTATACATGCATTTACATATGTTCATGCCTGTATTAAGGCTTTTATAAATGTACTTTGCCTCCTGGTTCTTTCCTCTATTTCTTTTTATTTTCCTCTTGTCCCACCACCACATTTGGCCTTCATTCAAGTCTAGTAATTCCTCGCTGCTACATTGACCTTGGTAAGTCCCCACAAGGCATCCTTTGACATCCCTTCCATTGATTATACTTCACTTGTTTTTCCCTTGTCCCTGGGTTGGTTACCCACCCCCTCCCTTTCCTCCACTTCCCCTATCTATTCAGTCTCATTCTTTACATCTCCATCCAAATTATTTATGCTACATACCTTATTTAGATAGGCATGCAGATACACTAATAAGTACAAAAACCAGGCAAAGCCAAATAAAACCACAAGGGAAGTCAAAAACAATCACAAGAACAACCAAAAACAAAATGACAATACCAAAAAGAAAACCACTGGCCAAAATGGAAAAGCCTATAAATAGTTCAAGGTCTGTTTGTTGGCCTTCATGAGTGTTTTCCAATTGCTCCTGATGGGGTGCCACACTCCGTGTCCCAAGTCTGTCTTTGTTATTCCCCAGGGGATTCATCACTCCGCTCCCTCTGTCGCTCTGCTGTGTGCCTTCTCACCCGCAGTGTGGTGAGGCCAAACACTGCACTAGACAGCTCTGTGTCTACAGTGCTGTGCCCCCGCAGTGCCATGGTTCAGGGAGGGACACCATATCCTGTGGTGGAGCCAGCCCGAGGTTTTTTTCTGTGCCTTGTCTTCTCTGAGCAGAAGCAATCGTCCTCGGGGTCTGGTGGAGCAGTATGTCCTCTCCTCTCTCTCTCCATCGCTTTTCGTTGCTCCCATAGCAAGTGTCAGTTTTGCATTTGTAAAACGGGACTACTATCAGAGTGGCAGGCTAATTGCATGAATCAAGTTAGTTATTTGTCAAGTATTTTCACAGGCACTGACACATAATATATCCAACCAACACTAGCGATCATGATCATCATAACAAACTACTGCTAGCCTTGAGTAGAATGGGAATTCCAGTGCACTGCATTGTACTTCTGGGGAACTTGTGCATGGATCAGAAAGCAGTGGTGGGAACAGAACAGAGGAACATCACTTGGTTTAGAATCAAGAAAAGTGTGCATCTGGGTTGTAGCCTCCCACCACACTTGCAAGATCTCTATGCTTAGCAAGCATCAAAAAAGCTGGGACACGTGGAGAAGAATGTTGCACCAGGAACGGAGAAAGACTTACTAAGAGCCAATGATATGGAAATGATGCAAGCTTACTTGAGAAAAGTCAGAAAGACTTGAAGCACTTGCTGATGAACAGCAAGGATTTCAAATTTCAGTAAGGATTACAATTCAAGGTAAAGAAGCCCAAAATCCTCACAGTGGTACCAAGAGGTAACATCATAAGTGGAGGAAAAAACAACCATTGTTAAGGATTTCAGTCAATACTCGTGGAAGCAGTGGTCAAGAGATGAAATTGGTTATAGTTCACACACTGCACTGGGGTAAATCTGCTGCACAAGACTTCTCTAAAGTGTTGAAAAGCAAGGAGGCTACCTTGAGGAAAAAGTTGCACCTGACCCAAGCCCTGGTATTTTTCATTGCCTCATATGGATTAGAAAGTGGGACACTGAGTATGGAAGACAGATGAAGAGTCAATGTTTTGAATTTAGGGACTGGCAATGGATAGTGAAAGAGAACCAGCATAAGTGTCTTAGAGGGAAGAATGGCCAGACTGAATGTCATCTATTTTTGACATGTTGTCTGGAGAGAGTAGGCCCTGGAGAAATATGTCATGCTTGATAGAGTAGAAGGGAAGCAAAAAAGGAAAGCCCACAGCAAGTTCAATGACACCATGGCTGCAGTAATGCCTCAAGCACAGGAGCAATTGTGATGATAACGTAAGACCTGCAATGTTGACTCTGTTGGACATAGGTTTGCAATGAGTCAGAACCAACTTGATGTCACCCACAATAACAATAACCAGTTCTCAGACAGCTCATGGGCTGATCACAGCACACCACATCATGGGTGGTGACAGCATCTTTACATAAGAGACACGTGGACCAAATTGACACATAATTTGGAGTGAACAAAATTTAACCCTAGACATATTCTTCCAGCAACCTACAGGAAAGAACATTGATTTATTACTCCTACTGGTGCACATGGCTAACACAGATTCAACATATTTCACAATGACTCTTTGATAAAGGTAGATAGAAGGGTATGAGTACATGAGTGAATACTCCAGAACTTCAATGGTTTAACTCTCTCACAGATTCCTAAGACAGTCTGGAACCCTGCCACCATAGTCATCCAGATGACTGAGGTCCACTCATGTTCCTTTCCTCTGACTCCTGCTCCTAAAGCTGCTCCAGGAGTTGATCTTGTGATGACCCTGGTGGTGCTCAACCAAGTGAGGGTTTCAGAATTGTGAGGTTCCTGCTGCTGAGTCTCAGGGGCACTTCGGACCATGCACTCTCTGTGGATGTCACTAGAGCTCTCGTTGGGTACTGACACGGGCACTTTCGACTTCCTCTACTCTTTCTTTTTTTGGGAGGGGGATTTCACTGCCCTCTGGTGGTCGTGGGAGCTACCCAGCCCTGCTCCTGAGAGCTGCCGCTGGATTTGAACTGCCAAGCCAGTGGGTCACAGTCCTGCACGCAACCACTTACGCCACCAGGGCTCAGCCCTACTTCTACTCTTTCTATGTCCTTCAATTTCCTCCTTAACCATTTGACCCAGGAGCACCTTGCTCCACACAGAGTCCTGTCTGCCCTGAGCCCTATCCAGTTCTCTGCCACCTACACTGGTCAGACTCACTCTTCCTGGGAATTGTTGTCAGATTCAGTGAACAGAGAGACTGTGTACAGCAGAACAAAACGCTGCTTGGTCTTGCACCCTCTTCACCATCGTTATGTTGTCGCCACTGTGACCATCCATTCCACTGGGGATCTTTCTCCTTTTCATTCATCTACTATGTGATCAAGCATGAGTCCTTCCTGATGTTATGTACAAAATACATAAAGTAAAGTCTCACCCAACAAAGTATTCTGTGCTTGATAGGGTTCCTTAGAGAAACAAAACCAGGACATTGGTAATCCTCTTAAATATTTATAAATATAGAAGGATATATAAGATAAGAAATAGTTAACTAACCTATAAAGCAATACAAATGGCTCGGTGCAACTCTCTTGCATGAGACAGCTAGAAGACTGACAGTCCTTGGAGTCTTGGGGGCCGCTGAGTAGTCCTCTGTAAAGTAATTCAGGCTATCCAGCCACAAGCAGCAAACAGCAAAGCAGGTCACCAACAGTCAGCCAGATGACAGAGTCCAACAGTCCCCAGATCAAGAGATGTATATTCCAGAAGCATGGCAAAGCAGGGCTTGAAGGACCCTTAACTCACAGCAACACAGTCCACAATTAGGTGTCCCACAGGTAGGGTTGCTTGGAGATCGAGACACAGGACGAACAAGGCAGAACTGGTCCAAAGATCCAAGAGCAAGAGGGACAGGGCAGGGCTCACCAAGCCATGTCCAGATCCGCTCTTTAATTGATCTTGTGTATTCATTGGCCATGTTGTCACAACAGACCTCCCTATCATCTTTGGTCATGTTGGCACAACAATCTTACCTATCACATATTCTAACACATATTCTGCTTGTACTTCCAGGATGGATTTGTGTGTTCTTCTGGGAGTCCATGGTACGTTTCATATACTTTACCAACACTAACATTCCAAACCACCCATGTTTCTGTCATCTTTCTTCTTTTGCCATCTTTTCTATGCATGCTAGGCTATTTAAAGTACCATGGCTAGTTAGGTTCCTTATGAACTTCAAGGTGATGTCATTGAACACTTTTTAAAAGGTCTTTTGTGAAGAAGTAGCCAAAAACTGAAATCTTAGTCTGAACATCAGCCTCTCTCGGGACTCCACACATATTCAAGGTACAAGTGTCACTAGAAGAACAAGCAGAAACTGTTCCTACTGAGAGTCTTTGCCATTAGCAGTGCCAGAATATGGAACAGCCATGCAGGATGGATGTGCACCCCTGATTTAGGCTCTACCCTGATCCAACTACTAGGTCAGAGGAAAAAGGAACTGGCCCACATTTTCCAAAGCACATTTTACTCATTTTAAGCTTGACTAAAGTCTTTGTCTTGATACGAAGCCCTCATCTCCTGTGGTTGGTGCTGAGACTTTTCTCCCTGGAGCATCTTCTAGACCATGTCCTGTGGACCAACTTTTCCTGAGAAGTGTCTAGGTTTACCCCCTATTTCACAGACATGTGTGTTCCTCATCACAGCAGCTCAGAACAAGGTGAGGTCCCCTTGGATAAGAGATGTCTGAGTCAGTGCCCTCCCAGTGAGATTCTGTTCAGTGTGGGAGGGTCTAGTTTATAAAACTTGTATGTTTTCCCTACAGCGTATAGCACAATCCCTATGTGATGGTGCCACAGAGACTATTCCAGCTCACATTGACCCTACAGGACAGAACATCTCGCAGACCTAGGACAGCCTCACAGGTGTTGTTCTGTGAAGTTCTCTGTTGCAGCACTGTGCCAGTTTATCTACTTGGGTGTGTTCCTCTTTTCTAACTAACCCTCTACATTACCAAGCATGGTGTCCTTTTTCAGGGATTTTGATCTTCTAAGAGCATGCCAAGCATGTGAGGTAAGTCTTGCCATCGTTATTCTATAGGACAAATCCAAGAAAGATATGGCCATTCTTCTGGCAGTCCATGGTCCATTTCACGTGTTTCTCCAACACAATAGTCAAATGCATCAATTCTTCTATAATATTCCTTGTTCCAGGTTCAGCTTTTGTTCATCTATTATTGCTGTGGCTGTTGTTCCTATTGTTGTGGGTAGGCCTCATCACGTTGGCTCTGAGTCACAGTGAGCCTACATACCACAGAAGAAGCAGTATGTGGTCCTGCAGCATCCTCACAATGCTTATGCTTGAGTCATGGTTGCAAGTCATGGTGTCAATCCATCAGGTCCAGGGTCTTCCCCTTCCCTTGCTCACCCCCTGCCTTACCAAGCCTGGCCTCTCCTTAGAACATGTGCAAAGTACATGAGATGGGGTCATGCCACCCTCACTTGCAAAGAGCAGTCAGGCCATACTTATTCCAAGACAGATTTGTTTGTTCTTCTGGTAATCCACAGTCTTCCATATTCTTCACCATGACCACATTTCAGATGCATCAATTCTTCTCCAATATTCCTTAGTCTTCATGCAGCATTCACATGTATAAAAGACTATTCAAAATGTCAAAGCTTGATTAGGCACACCTGAATCTTCAAAGTGACCCTTTTCTCCCCAACACTGTAAATAAATTTGTTCAAATTTTCCGGTGTAATACATCCCTTGTTTCCTTGAATGCTGCTTCAATGAGCATTGGTCCAAGTTAAATGAAATCTTTGACAACTTTAATTTTTTTTCTCCATTTATTGTGATGTTTTACTTGACCCTGGTGTGAATATATGTTCTTCCCATTGAATTGCAACCTACTCTGGAGGCTGCAGTATTTGATTCTCATTCACAAGTGTTTCCAGCACTCCTTGCTTTCAGCAACCAAAATCGTGTCATCTGCACAGAGAAGATTGTTCATCAGCCTTCCTCCAATCCTGGTGTCATGTTTCTCTTCAGATAGTCCAACTTCTGAAAGTATTTGTTCTGCATACAAATTGAACCAGTCTGGTGAAAATACACAACCATGACACATACCTTTCCTGATTTTAAACCATGCAGCAGCATCTTGTTCCACTTGAATTATTACATCTTGGTCTGTGTTCAGGTCTTGCATGAACGTGGCCTCTGGAATTCACATTTTTCACAATGGTATCCCTATAGTCTGTTATGATACACACAGTCCAATTCAATGACTTGTCAATGAAACACAAACAAACAAGCAAATATCTTTATGGTGTTTTCTCCATTCAGCTAAGACGAATCTAATACCATACCTGGAGTCTTCAGGCATTTTTCTAAAGCATTTTAAAAGGTATCTCAGAAATCCTTAGGAGAGTCACCAAGAAACAATGATTTGGGTTTAGTTTTCTGTTTGTTTTAAATGTGGGGAAGTTATGGTGGGGTAGTGGTTATGTATTGGGACCCAAAGGTCAGCAGTTAAATCCACCAGTCACTTTCTTGGGAGAAAAATAGGGCTTACTACTCCATATAAACAGTTATAGTTTCTGAAATTCAGAGGGGCAGTTCTACTCTGAAGGGCAGAGCCATTGTGAATTGACATCAACTCAATGGTATTGAATTTGAAATGTTTTTTCATTGTGGTATATTTTCCACATGCAATACATCATTTGACTCCTTGACTGCTGTTTTCATGGGTGTTGGTTGAGAATCCAAGAAAAGTAAATCCTCATCAACTCTTCCCTATTCCCTATTCCCTCAGCAATAGGAATTATAATGTTGCTTATTAATCCAGTTATGAGGATTTTGTGCTATGTTACAGTGCAGTCCATATTAGATTGTATTCTTTGATCTTCCTCAGAAGGTGCTTCAAGTTCTCATCACTTGGCAACAAGATTGCATCATTTGCCTATCGCAGGTTACTAACTCATCTTCATTTTGTCGGTCACGTGCTTATGTTAATTTCATGATTGAGATGTAGGGGTGGAGTCTAGCCTGTTAATCTGGAGATAGCCATTGAGTAGCCAATGAGGCTTCCGTGTGGGCATGGCTTTCTCCTGAGACTTCTGGGAAATCTCGTGATATTTCCCTCGTGGAGATGAGAAGCTATCTCCCCAGTTCTTGGGAGTCAGTCTCAGAGATGATGAATTACGGACAAGACAAGATGGCAGCGTCCGAAGAGCTGAAGGAGCCAGAAGAGAAGCCACATGGGCTAGCTCTGATGGAGCCAGACCTCTGAAGCTGGAGAAGCCATGTGGAGACCCCTGCCAGCGCTGAGTTGCTTCTACCACCACTAGATGCTGTTGATGGACCCTGAATCCTGGAAATGAGGAGCCATGAGAGGACCCCTGCCAGCACCGGGACTCTGCACTCACTGGCCTGTGACTTCATGAATCGGAAGGAGACATTATAGACTGGTATTGAACATATGGGCTAACATCGGACTTATGGCTTTGAACTGGATTGGGTTGGAATGCTTTCTTAATGTCCCATTCCTCTTGTATGTAAACCTTACCCTTATATCCATATGTGTGTTTATGAATTTGTTTCTCTAGCTTACCCAGACTAACACATTATGGTACTGAGAATGGGGTACTAGAGAAACAAATCATAAAGATGGAAAGTAGATGTATGTTTGACTTCTGCCTCATGGTATTGTTACTTCTTGGGCTAGCCAAAAGTCAGATATGTCCTTGCAGTTTACTGAGTTATTTTCTGGAAGCAATATGGGAGGTTAGATATTTTATTATTTTGTTTGGATGCTGTCTTTAGGTATTCCTATATAAAATGAATACTGTTAATGTATATCTTGAGCTCAGGGGTAAAAGCCGCCATTTGAAAGCCTTAACCATTCAATGAGAATGGTTAATAAGATCAGAATGACTGACCGAAAGCATGGATCTGTTTTGATGCCTTCAGAGACCTAATTCCATGTTTTTGTGTAAAAATTAGTTTAGATAAGGATATAGATAAGCTTAATAAGTATTGACCTTGAATGTTTTAAGAATTAAATTTAATTTATGACTGTGCTGTTTATACTGATTTTTTATGCCTATTGTAAATATAAGGATGTATAGAAATGTTTATGGGGAAGTATGAAAGAGAGTTTGTAAATCCAGTTGCCTCAAGCCAAGCATTGACCTATAGAGGGTTTAGGACTCAGCTTCAAAGACATCTCTAAAGAGATTAACCCCACCTTGTCCTTAGATGGGTTTAGGCCACACATAGAAAGATTTCTTTGAAGAAATCAGCCCCACCGACTCTCTTGGAGTTCTCAGGATGTTTGTATTCTGAGAGAATGTCAGACTGACCCCTAAAGAATGATAAAGTCAGGTGAGCCCTGGTGGTGTAAGTGGTTGAGTGCAGGACTGCGGCCCACGGGCTTGGTGGTTCAAATCCAGTGGCGGCTCTCAGGAGCGGCACTGGGTAGCGCCCACAACCACCAGAGGCAGTGATGCCCAAAAACAAACAAAGAATGATAAAGTCTGTTTCCTTGGAAAATCTTGGTGCAAAGAAATCTGGAACCATGAAGTTAACTCCTCTCTGGGACTGAATGTTAAAGAAAGCCTGGGGAAGGCTAAAGTGCTTATGAGGTGATCACCCAGATCTACTCTTTGAGTAGAAGTAGGAGAACTGCAGCAAAAGAAACAGGTTGAGTTTGGCCACTGACCCCTGTTGGTTCACAGGAAACAGGGAAGATGAGAACAGATTGACTGGTCTGAAGTTCATGACCTAGCATGAGAGGGCTAGGCATGTTGAGAATTTGTGATGGGACCATGGTCTAAAAGGAAGATGACCAATGGATACCCTGGTGAGGCTAAATGAGACAGCCCACACTGAGTTGACCAGAAGTCGACCAGAGGAAGAGAAGCAATTTGAGTCTGTGAACTGGTGCATATCTCTGCTTACTTTATGGATGGTCCGTCCTGAGTTGACTTTGCTAATGGATGCACACTTCACAAGATTCCAACTAGAATGATGATTCTTCACGTTGAAAGGTATGACTGTTTCCTCAGAGCACTGGGTTGATATAAGTGGGCAATATAGAAATTAGATACCCAAAATGGGGAGGGGGGAAGGCACGAGGTGATTGGCTTACAAACTCTCATAAGTGGAGGAATATATATTCATAGCATTATAGGATCAAGGGGTAGATATTATGTAACTGCAATTGTAAAGCAAAGGATACGTTTTCTTTTGTTCACTTATAGAATGTTATTTTTAAGTGATGGGGACAAATGTTGAATTCTATGGATTTTAGTTTTATCCCATTAAGTATAGATGCGATTTTATTGTTTATTTGAAAGTTACATATGGTTACAGAGTTATGTGAAAGTGTGAAATTAACAAGGGGTGCTCTGTGTCAGTCATATGCTTTTGTTAATTTCATGATTGAGATGTGGAGATGGAGTCAAGCCTGTTAATCTGGAGATAGACATTGAGTAGCCAATGAGGCTTCCGTGTGGGCATGACTTTCTCCTGAGCCTTCTGGAAAATCTTGCGATATTTCCCTCGTGGAGATGAGACGCTATCTCCCCAGTTCTTGGGAGTTAGTCTCAGAGACGATGAATTACAGACAAGACAAGGTGGCAGTGTCCGAGGAACTGCAGGAGCCGGAGGAGAAGCCACATGGGCTAGCCCTGATGGAACCAGACCTCTGAAACTGAAGAAGCCATGTGGAGATCCCTGCCAACACTGAGTTGATTCTACCACCACTGGATGCTGTTGATGGACCCTGAGCCCTGGAAATGAGGAGCCATGAGGGGACCCCTGCCAGCACCAGGACTCTGCACCCACTGACCTGTGATTTCATGAGTTGGAAGAGGATATTCTAAACTGGTATTGGACAAATGGACTAATATCGGACTTATGACTTTGGACTGGACTGGGTTGGGATGCTTTCTCAATGTTGCATTCCTCTTGTATATAAACCTTAACCTTATATCTATATGTGTGTCTATGAGTTTGTTTCTTTAGCTTACCTGGACTAGCACATCATTTAATCTTTTTACTGGGTGCTCATGCAACTCTTATGACAGTTCATACATCTGTCCATTGTGTAAAGCACCTTGCACATTTGTTTGCCATCATAATTCTCAAAACATTTTCTTTCTAATTGAGCCCGTGGTATCAGCTCCTCATTTTCCCCTTCCACCCCTCCCTACTCCTTCACAAAACTTGATAATTTATAAGCTATTATTTTGTCACGTCTTACAGTATCTGATGTCTCCCTTCACCCACTTTTTCTCTGCCCCCCCTCAGGGAGAGGGTTATATGTAGATCCTTGTGATTGCTTCCCTCTTTCTACACTACCTTACCTCCACCCTTCCAGTATTGCCACTCTCACCAAGGGTACAGAGGGGTTTATCAGTCCTGGATTCCCTGTTTTCCTAGTCCATATCTGTACTGGGGAGGAAGCATCTAACAACTTGAGGGAAGTTGTATGTTTCATGGTTACTACACTGCACCGTAACTAGGTCATCTCCACCCCTCCCACCCCTCGACCCTTCTATAAGCAGATGTCCAGTAGCCTAAAGATGGACTTTGGGTCTCCACTTCACACTCCCCCTCATTCACATGATATTATTTTTTTTGTTCTTTAATGTCTGATACTTGTTCCTTTCAACACCTGTGGTCACACAGGCTGATGTGCTTCTTCTATGTGGAATTTGTTGCTTCTCAGCTAGATGGCCACTTGTTTATCTTGAAGTCTTTAAGACACAAGGTGCAGTATCTTTGACTTGCCTGGCACCAATGGCTTTCTTAACCACATTTTCTTATGCACCTTCTTT